>SZWC01001846.1:201589-222687 GCA_023375785.1 Penium margaritaceum | reverse complement strand
TGGTCATGGTCAGTGACATATGCCTAGTTTGGTTGTTCGGTGTGCATATTAGCCACAGCGTGCCACCACGTATTGAAGTTCTTTGCCTTTTCTAGGCAATACATAGGGTTCCCAAACCATTGTCTCTCCCTCTGACCATTTGTGACTCGTGTTATGAGTTGTCAATGTTGACCACACATAGTGGACTTCTTCGGTCATAGTCAGTGACGTATGCATCCTTTGGTTGGTCACTGTGCACGCTAGCCATACCGTGCCACTGCTTGTTGAAGGTCTTTGTACTTGCTAGTTGATAACTGGTGTTACCAACCCATTGTTTCCCCCTCTTACCATTTGTGACTCGTTTTTGTCTTGTTTTCAACGTTGACCATACACTGTGAGGTTCTTTTGGTCATGGTTAGTCACATATGCCTACTTTGGTTTGTCACTGTACATGGTTACCACGCCGTGTCACTACGTATTGAAGGTCTCCGTGCTTTCTGCTTCATAGCTAGTGTTCCCAACCCATTGTTATCCCCTCTGAATATCTGTGACTCGTGTTGTGAGTTGTCAACATTGACCACATGAAGTGAAATTCGTTGTTCATGGTCTGTGACATATGCATACTTTGGTTGGTCACTGTGCATTGTAGCCACACTGTGCCACTACATATTGAAGGTATTTGTACTTGCTAGTCGATAACTAGTATTCATAAACCATTATCTTTCACTCTGACCATTTTTTACTCGTGTTATGAGTTGTCAACGTTTACCACTCTTAGTGACATTATTTGGTCATGGTCAGTGACATATGCCTACTTTGGTTGGTCATCGTGCACGGTATCCACACCGTGCCACAACGTATTGAAGCTCCTTGTGCTTGCTGTTTGATACTTGGTGTTCCCAAAACATTGTTTCCCTCTCTGACCATTTGTGACTCGTATGATGAGTTGTCAACGTTGACCACACACAGCGGATTTCTTTGGTCAAAGGAAGTACATTTGCCTACTTTGGTCGGTCATTGTGCATGGTAGCCACACTGTGCTACTACTGACTGAAGGTCATTGTACTTGCTAGTTGAAACCTGATATTCCCATAGCATTGTTTCCTCCCCTGACCGTTTGTGACTCGTGTTATGGTTGGTCAACGTTGACCAACCATATTGAAATTCTCTGGTCATGGTCAGTTACAAATGCCTATTTTGGTTGTTCGGTGTGCATATTAGCCACACTGTGCCACTACGTATTGAAGTTGTTTGTCCTTTCTAGTCGATACATAGGGTTCCCAAACCATTTTCTCTCCCTCTGACCATTTGTGACTCGTGTTATGAGTTGTCAATGTTGACCACGCATAGTGGACTTCTTCGGTCATAGTTAGTGACGTATGCATAACTTGGTTGGTCACTGTGCACGCTACCCATACCGTGCTTCTACTTGTTGAAGGTCTCTGTACTTGCTATTTGATAACTAGTATTCCCAACCCATTGTTTCCCCCTCTGACAATTTGTGACTCGTGTTATGTGTTTTCAACATTGACCATACACCGTGAAATTCTTTTGGTCATGGTTAGTGACATATGCCTACTTTGGTTTGTCACTGTACATGGTTGCCACGGCGTGTCACTACGTATTGAAGGTATTTGTGCTTCCTAGTTGATTTCTAGTGTTACCAAACCATTGTTACCCCCCTTTGACTATCTGTGACTCGTGTTGTGAGTTTTCAACGTTAACCACATGAAGTGAAATTCGTTGGTCATGGTCAGTGACATGCATACTTTGGTTGGTTACTGTGCATGGTAGCCACGATGTGCCACTACATATTGAAGGTATTTGTACTTGCTACTCGATAACCAGTATTCAAAAACCATTGTCTTCCACTCTGACGATTTATGACTCGTGTTATGAGCTGTCAAAGTTTACCACATTTAGTGACTTTATTTGGTCATGTTCAGTAACATATGCCTGATTTGGTTGGTCATCGTGCATGGTATCCACACCGTGCCGCAACTTATTGAAGGTCCTTGTGCTTGATAGTTGATGCCTGGTGTTTCCAAACCATTGTCTCCCCCTCTGACAATTTGTAGCTCCTATGATGAGTTGTCAACGTTGACCACACACAGCGGATTTCTTTAGTCAAAGGCAGTACATATGCCTACTTTGGTCGGTCATTGTGCATGGTAGCCACACCGTGCTTATACTGACTGAAGGTCGCTGTACTTGCTAGTTGAGAACTGATATTCACAGGCCATTGTTTCCCCCTCTGACGGTCTGTGACGCGCGTTATGGTTGGTGAATGTTGACCACCCATATTGAAATTCTTGGGTCATGGTCAGTGACATATGCCTAGTTAGGTTGCTTGGTGTGCATAGCCACACTGTGCCACTACGTATTGAAGTTCTTTGTCCTTTCCAGTCGATACATAGGGTTCCCAAACCATTGTCTCTCCCTCTGACCATTTGTGACTCGTGTTATGAGTTGTCAATTTTGAGCATACATAGTGGATTTCTTCGGTCATAGTGTGTGACGTATGCATCCTTTGGTTGATCACTGTGCACGCTAGCCACACTGTGCCACTACTTGTTGATACTATTTATACTTGCTAGTTGATAACTAGTGTTCCCAACCCATGGTTTCCCCCACTGACCATTTGTGACTCGTGTTATGACTTTTCAACGTTGACCACACACTTTCAAATCCGTTTGGTCATGGTTAGTGACATATGCCTACTTTGGTTTGTCACTATACATGGTTACCACGCCGTGTCACTACGTACCAAAGGTCTTTGTGCTTTCTAATTGATAGCTAGTATTTGCAATCCATTGTTATCCCATCTGAATATCTGTGATTCGTGTTCTGAGTTGTCAACATTGACCACATGAAGTGAAATTCTTTCGTCATGGTCAGTGACATATGCATACTTTGGTTGGTCACTGTGCATTGTAGCCGCACTATGCCACTACACATTGAAGGTATTTGTAATTTCTCAGGTAGAGTTGAGGTATCACAACACGGCCACCCACCCCCCCTCCCCCAGGTCGCGAGCCTGTTCTATATTGCGCGTACGAGGATTCAAACCCAGGACTTATCGCTACAGAATCTGACTATAAAAGCACTATGCCAACTCACATCGTGTTCATGTGATGTCCAAATGACACTATAAGTGTTCCTATGGATAAAGGGCATAAAACAAGGGGGTGTAAGATTAGGTGGTAGTTTTAAAAATTATGAATGCTAACAAAGTTAGTTTAAGCATAAAATTTTGAAGCAGACGGAATTCAAATTTTGCAACTTCGAGCTTGAATAACCTCTCGACCATTTCTCCAATCGACCAGCCGTAAGTAGGAAAATTGACTACACATAGCGAAACTTGTTTTACGGTATTCAGTGACACAAGCATACATTGGTTGGTCATTGTGCATGGTAACCACATCGTACCACCACTTATCGTAGGTCTTTGTACTTGCTAGTGGTTACCGAGTATTCCCAACCCATTGTTTCTCCCTCTGCCCATTTTTGACTTGTATTATGCGTTGTGAACGTTGACCACACACACTAAACTTCTTTGGTCATGAGCAGTGATGTATTCCTACTTAGATAGGTCAGTGTGCACGGTAGCCACACCGTGCCAATACATATGAAAGATCTTTGTACTCGCTAGAAGATACATAGTGGTTTGAAACCATTTTTCTCCCTCTGACCATTTGTGACTCATGTTATGGGTTGTGAACGTTAACCACCCATATTGAAATTATTTGGTCATGGTAAGTGACATATGCCTAGTTTGGTTTGTCACTGTACATGGTTACCACGCCGTGTCACTGCGGATTGAAGGTCTTTGTGCTTCCTAGTTGATAGCTAGCGTTCCCAAACAATTGTTACCCCCCTCTGACTATCAGTGACTCGTGTTGTGAGTTGTCAACGTTGACCACATGAAGTAAAATTTGTTGGTCATGGTCTGTGACATATGCATACTTTGGTTGGTCCCTGTGCATTGTAGCCACATTGTGCCACTACATATTGAAGGTATTTGTACTTGCTAGTCGATAACTAGTCTTCACAAACCATTATCTTCCACCCTGACCAGTTGTGACTCGTGTTATGAGTTGTCAACGTTTACAACACTTAATGACATTATTTGGCCATGGTCAGTGACATATGCCTACTTTGGTTGGTCATCGTGCATGGTATCCACACCGTGCCAAAACGTATTGAAGGTCCTTGTGCTTGCTAGTTGATACCTGGTGTTCCCAAACCGTTGTCTCCCCCTCTTACAATTTGTGACTCCTATTATGAGTTGTCAACGTTGACCACACACAGCGGATTTCTTTGGTCAAAGGTAGTACATATATTTACTTTGGTCGGTCATTGTGCATGGTAGCCACACCGTGCTTATACTGATTGAAGCTCACTGTACTTGTTAGTTGAGAACTGATATTCCCAAACCATTGTTTCCCCCTCTGACCGTTTGTGACTCGTGTTATGGTTGGTGAATGTTGACCACCCATATTGAAATTCTCTGGTCATGGTCAATGACATATGCCTACTTTGGTTGCTTGGTGTGCACAGTAGCCACAACGTGCCACTACGTATTGAAGTTCTTTGTCCATTCTAGTCGATACACAGGGTTCCCAAACCATTGTCTCTCCCGCTGACCATTTGTGACTCGTGTTATGAGTTGTCAATGTTGACCATACATAGTGGACATCTTCGGTCATAGTCAGTGACATATGCATCCTTTGGTTGGCCATTGTGCACGCCAGCCACACCGTGCCACTACTTGTTGAAAATCTTTCTACTTATTGCTCATAACTAGTGTTCTCAACCCATGGTTTCCCTCACAGATTATTTGTGACTCGTATTATGAGTTTTCAACGTTGACCAGACACTGTCAAATCCGTTTGGTCATGGTTAGTGACATATGCCTACATTGGTTTGTCACTGTCCATCTTTACCACGCCTTGTCACTACGTATCGAAGGTCTTTATGCTTTCTAGCTGATAGCTAGTGTTCCCGAACCATTGTTACCCCCTCTGAATATCTGTGACTCGTCTTGTGAGTTGTCAACATTGACCACATGATTGAAATTACTTCGACATGGTCAGTGACATATGCATACTTTGGTTGGTCACTGTGCATTGTAGCCACACTGTGCTACTACATATTGAAGGTATTTGTACTTTCTAGTTCATAACTATTATTCAAAAACCATTATCTTCCACCTTGACCATTTGTGACTCGTGTTATGAGTTGTCAAAGTTTACCACACTTAGTGACATTATTTGGTCATGGTCAGTGACATATGCCTGCGTTGGTTGGTCATCGTGCATGGTATCCACACCGTGCCACAACTTATTGAAGCCCCTTGTGCTTGCTATTTGATACTTGGTGTTTCCAAACCAATGTTTCCCCCTATGACCATTTGTGACTCGTATTATGAGTTGTCAACGTTGACCACACACAGCGGATTTCATTGGTCAGAGGCAGTACATATGCCTACTTTCGTCGGTCATTGTGCATGGTAACCACACCGTGCTACTACTGAATGAAGGTCGTTGTACTTGCTAGTTGACAACTGACATTCCCATAGCATGGTTTCCTCTCCTGACCGTTTGTGACTCGTGTTATGGCTAGTCAACGTTGACCACCCATATTAAAACGATTTTGGTCATGATCAGTGAAATATGCCTAGTTTGGTTGTTTGGTGTGTATAGTAGCCACACCGTGCCACTAGGTATTGACGTTATTTGTCCTTTATAGTCCATCCATATGGTTCCCAAACCATTGTCTCTCCCTCTGACCATTTGTGACTCGTGTTATGGTTGGTGAATGTTGACCACCCACATTGAAATTCTATGGTCATGGTCAGTGACATATGCCTAGTTTGGTTTTTTGCTGTGCATAGTAGCCACAACGTGCCACTACGTATTGAAGTTATTTGTCCTTTCTAGTTGATACATGGGGTTCTAAAACCATTGTCTCTACCTATGCCCATTTGTGACCCGTGTTATGAGTTTTCAACGTTGACCACACACAACGGATTTCTTTGGTCAAAGGCAGTACATATGCCTACTTTTGCCGGTCATTGTGCATCGTAGCCACACCGTCCTACTACTGATTGAAGGCCGCTGTACTTGCTAGTTGAGAACTGATATTCCCGGACCATTGTTTCCCCCTCTGACTGTTCGTGACTCGTGTTATGGTTGGTGAACGTTGACCACCCATATTGAAATTCTTTGGTCATGGTCGGTGACATGTGCCTAGTTTGGTTGTTTGGTGTGCAAAGTAGCCACACCGTGCCACTACGTATTGAAGTTATTTTTCCTTTCTAGTCCATGCATATGGTTCCCATACCATTGTCTCTCCCTCTGACCATTTGTGACTCGTGTCATGAGTTGTCAACGTTGGCCAGACATACTGGACTTCTTCGTTCATAGCCAGTAATGTATTCATCCGTTGGTTGGTCACTGTGCATGCAATCAACACCGTGCCACTATGTGTTCAAGGTATTTTTACGTGCTAGTTGATAACTAGTGTTCCCAACCCATTGTTTCCCCCCCTGACCATTTGTGACTCGTGTTATGCGTTTTCAACGTTGACCTTACACTGTGAAATTCTTTTGGTCATGGTTATTGACATATGCCTACTTTGGTTTGTCACTGTACATGGTTACCATGCCGCGTCACTACGTATTGAAGGTGTATGTACTTTCTAGTTGATAGCTAGTGTTCCCAAATCATTGTTACCCCCCTTTGACTATTTGTCACTCGTGTTGTGAGTTGTCAACCCTGACCACATGAAGTGAAATTCGTTGGTCATGGTCAGTGACATATGCATACTTTGGTTGGTCACTGTGCATTGTAGCCTCAATGTGCCGCTACATATTGAAGGTATTTGTACCTGCTAGTCGATAACTAGTATTCACAAACCACTATCTTCCACCCTGACCATTTGTGACTCGTGTTATGAGTTGTCAAAGTTTACCACATGTAGTGACATTATGTGGTCATGGTTAGTGACATATGCCTACTTTGGTTGGTCATCGTGCATAGTATCCACACCGTGCCACAACTTATTGAAGGTCCTTGTGCTTGCTAGTTGGTACCTGGTGTTCCCAAACCATTGTCTCCCCGTCTGAACATTGGTGACTCCTATTTTGAGTTGTCAACGTTGACCACACACAGCGGATTTCCTTGGTCAAAGGCAGTACATATGCCTACTTTGGTCGGTCATTGTGCATGGTAGCCACACCGTGCTTCTATTGATTGAAGGCCGCTGTACTTGCTAGTTGAGAACTAATATTCCCGGACCATTGTTTCCCCCTCTGACCGTTTGTGACTCGTGTTAGGAGTTGTCAATGTTGACCATACATAGTGGACTTCTTCGGTCATAGTCAGTGCCATAGGAATGCTTTGGTTGGTCACTGTGCATGCTAGCCACGACGTGCCACTACTTGTTGGAAATATTTCTACTTACTAGTTCATAACTAGTGTTCTCAACCCATGGTTTCCCCCAATGACCGTTTGTGATTCCTGTTATGAGTTTTCAACGTGTACCACACACTGTCAAACTCGTTTGGTCATGCTTAGTGACATATGCCTATTTTGGTTTGTCACTGTACATGGTTACCACGCCGTGTCACTACATCTCGAAGGTCTTTGTGCTTTCTAGTTGATAGCTAGTGTTCCCAGACCATTGTTACCCCCTGTGAATATCTGTGACTCGTGTTGTGAGTTGTCAACATTGACCACATGAAGTGAAATTCTTTCGTCGTGGTCAGTGACATGTGCATACTTTGGTTGGTCACTGTGCATTGTAGCCACACAGTGCCACTACATATTGAGGGTATTTGTACTTTATAGTCAATAACTATTATTCACAACCCATTATCTTCCACCTGACCATTTGTGACTCGTGTAATGAGTTGTCAAATTTTACCACACTTAGTGACATTATTTGGTCATGGTCAGTGACATATGCCTATTTTGGTTGGTCATTCTGCATGGTGTGTTTCTGACCAGTGTGTTTCTGACTACTGTGTTTCTGACCACAGTGTTTCTGACCAGTGTGTTTCTGACCACTGTGTTTTTAACCACTGTGTTTCTGACCACTGTGTTTCTGACCACTGTGTTTCTGACCAGTGTGTTTCTCACCAGTGTTTTTCTGACCAGTGTGTTTCTGACCAGTGTTTTTCAAACCACTGTGTTTCAGACCACTTTGTTTGTGACCACCGTGTTTCTGACCAGTGTGTTTCTGACCAGTCTGTTTCTGACCACTGTGTTTCTGACCAGTGTGTTTCTGACCACAGTGTTTCTGACCACTGTGTTTCTGACCGCTGTGTTTCTGACCACTGTGTTTCTGACCACGGTGTTTCTGACCACTGTTTTCCTGACCACTGTGGTTCTGACCACTGTGTATCTGACCACTGTGTTTCTGACCACTGTGTTTCAACCCACTGTGTTTCAGACCACTGTGTTTCTGACCACTGTGTTTCTGACCAGTGTGTTTCTGACCAGTGTGTTTCTGACCACTGTGTTTCTCACCAGTGAGTTCCTGACCAGAGTGTTTCTCACCACAATGTTTCTGACCACTGTGTTTCTGACCACTGTGTTTCTGACCACTGTGTTTCTGACCACTGTGTTTCTGACAAGTGAGTTTCTGACCAGTGTGTTTCTGAACGTGTGTTTCTGACCACTGTGTGTCCGACCACTGTGTTTCTGACCACTGTGTTTCTGGCCAGTGTGATTCTGACCACTGTGTTTCTAACTACTGTGTTTCTGACCACTGTGTTTCTGACTATTGTGTTTCTGACCACTGTGTTTCTGACCACTGTGTTTTACTACTGTGTTTCTCACCGCTGTGTTTTCGACCACTGTGTTTCTGACCATTGTGTTTCTGACCACTGTGTTTCTGACCATTGTGTTTCTGACCACTGTGTTTCTGACCACTCTGTTTCTGACCAGTATGCTTCTGACCACTGTGTTTCTGACCACTGTATTTCTGACCACTGTGTTTCAGACCACTGTGTTTCAGACCTCTGTGTTTGTGACCACTGTGTTTCTGACCAGTGTGTTTCTGACCACTGTGTTTCTGACCACTGTGTTTCTGACCAGTGTGTTTCTGACAAGTGTGTGTCTGACCACTGTGTTTTTGACCACTGTGTTTCTGACCACTGTGTTTCTGACCACTGTGTTTCGGACCACTGTGTTTCTGACCACTGTGTTTCTGACCAGTGTGTTTCTGACCAGTGTGTTTCTGACCAGTGTGTTTCTGACCACCGTGTTTTTGACCACTGTATTTCTGACCATTGTATTTCTGACCACTGTGTTTCTGACTACTGTGTTTCTGCCCACTGTGTTTCTGACCACTGTGTTCCTGACCACTGTGTTTCTGACCACTGTATTTCTGACCACTGTGTTTCTGACTACTGTGTTTCTGCCCACTGTGTTTCTGACCACTGTGTTCCTGACCACTGTGTTTCTGACCACTGTATTTCTGACCACTGTGTTTCTGACTACTGTGTTTCTGCCCACTGTGTTTCTGACCACTGTGTTCCTGACCACTGTGTTTCTGACCACTGTATTTCTGACCACTGTGTTTCTGACTACTGTGTTTCTGCCCACTGTGTTTCTGACCACTGTGTTCCTGACCACTGTGTTTCTGACCACTGTATTTCTGACCACTGTGTTTCTGACTACTGTGTTTCTGCCCACTGTGTTTCTGACCACTGTGTTCCTGACCACTGTGTTTCTGACCACTGTATTTCTGACCACTGTGTTTCTGACTACTGTGTTTCTGCCCACTGTGTTTCTGACCACTGTGTTCCTGACCACTGTGTTTCTGACCACTGTATTTCTGACCACTGTGTTTCTGACTACTGTGTTTCTGCCCACTGTGTTTCTGACCACTGTGTTCCTGACCACTGTGTTTCTGACCACTGTATTTCTGACCACTGTGTTTCTGACTACTGTGTTTCTGCCCACTGTGTTTCTGACCACTGTGTTCCTGACCACTGTGTTTCTGACCACTGTATTTCTGACCACTGTGTTTCTGACTACTGTGTTTCTGCCCACTGTGTTTCTGACCACTGTGTTCCTGACCACTGTGTTTCTGACCACTGTATTTCTGACCACTGTGTTTCTGACTACTGTGTTTCTGACCACTGTGTTTCTGACCACTGTGTTTCTGACCACTGTGTTTCTGACCACTGTGTTTCTGACCACTGTGTTTCTGACCAGTGTATTTCTGACCACTGTATTTCTGACTACTGTGTTTCTGGCCACTGTGTTTCTGACTACTGTGTTTCTGACCACTGTGTTTCTGACCACTGTGTTTCTCACCACTGTGTTTCTCATCACTGTGTTTCCGACCACTGTGTTTCTAACCATTGTGTTTCTGACCACTGTTTTTCTGACCACTGTGTTTCTGATCATTGTGCTTCTGACCACTGTTTTTCTGACCAGTGTGTTTCTGACCAGTGTGTTTGTGACCACTGTGTTTCTGACCACTGTGTTTTAGACCACTGTGTTTCAGACCACTGTGTTTGTGACCACTGTGTTTCTGACCACTGTGTTTCTGACCACTGTGTTTCTGACCACTGTGTTTCTGACCAGTGTGTTTCTGACCAGTGTGTTTCTGACCAGTGTGTTTCTGACCACCGTGTTTTTGACCACTGTATTTCTGACCATTGTATTTCCGACCACTGTGTTTCTGACCATTGTGTTTCTGACCATTGTTTTCCTGACCATCATGTTTCTGACCAATGTGTTTCTGACCAGTGTGTTTCTGACCAGTTTGTTTCTGACCAGTGTGTTTCTGACCACTGTGTTTCTGACCATTGTGGTTCTGACCACTGTGTTTCTGACCAGTGTGTTTCTGACCAGTTTGTTTCTGACCAGTGTGTTTCTGACCACTGTGTTTCTGACCATTGTGGTTCTGACCACTGTGTTTCTGACCACTGTGTTTCTGACCAGTATGCTTCTGACCACTGTGATTCTGACCACTGTGTTTCTGACCACTGTGTTTCTGACCACTGTGTTTCCGAACACTGTTTTTCTGACCACTGTGTTTCTGACCACTGTGTTTCTTATCACTGTGTTTCTGACCACTGTGTTTCTGACGACTGTGTTTCTGACCACTATGTTTCTGACCAGTGTGTTTCTGAACAGTGTGTTTCTGACTACTGTGTTTCTGACCACAGTGTTTCTGACCACAGTGTTTCTGACCACTGTGTTTCTGACCACTGTGTTTCTGACCACTGTGTTTTTTACCACTGTGTTTCTGACCACTGTGTTTCTGACCACTGTGTTTCTGACCAGTGTGTTTCTGACCACTGTGTTTCTGACCACTGTGTTTCTGACTACTGTGTTTCTGACCACTGTGTTTCTGACTACTGTGTTTCTGACCACTGTGTTTCTGACTACTGTGTTTCTGACCACTGTGTTTCTGACTACTGTGTTTCTGACCACTGTGTTTCTGACTACTGTGTTTCTGACCACTGTGTTTCTGACTACTGTGTTTCTGACCACTGTGTTTCTGACTACTGTGTTTCTGACCACTGTGTTTCTGACTACTGTGTTTCTGACCACTGTGTTTCTGACTACTGTGTTTCTGACCACTGTGTTTCTGACTACTGTGTTTCTGACCACTGTGTTTCTGACTACTGTGTTTCTGACCACTGTGTTTCTGACTACTGTGTTTCTGACCACTGTGTTTCTGACTACTGTGTTTCTGACCACTGTGTTTCTGACTACTGTGTTTCTGACCACTGTGTTTCTGACTACTGTGTTTCTGACCACTGTGTTTCTGACTACTGTGTTTCTGACCACTGTGTTTCTGACTACTGTGTTTCTGACCACTGTGTTTCTGACTACTGTGTTTCTGACCACTGTGTTTCTGACTACTGTGTTTCTGACCACTGTGTTTCTGACTACTGTGTTTCTGACCACTGTGTTTCTGACTACTGTGTTTCTGACCACTGTGTTTCTGACTACTGTGTTTCTGACCACTGTGTTTCTGACTACTGTGTTTCTGACCACTGTGTTTCTGACTACTGTGTTTCTGACCACTGTGTTTCTGACTACTGTGTTTCTGACCACTGTGTTTCTGACTACTGTGTTTCTGACCACTGTGTTTCTGACTACTGTGTTTCTGACCACTGTGTTTCTGACTACTGTGTTTCTGACCACTGTGTTTCTGACTACTGTGTTTCTGACCACTGTGTTTCTGACTACTGTGTTTCTGACCACTGTGTTTCTGACTACTGTGTTTCTGACCACTGTGTTTCTGACTACTGTGTTTCTGACCACTGTGTTTCTGACTACTGTGTTTCTGACCACTGTGTTTCTGACTACTGTGTTTCTGACCACTGTGTTTCTGACTACTGTGTTTCTGACCACTGTGTTTCTGACTACTGTGTTTCTGACCACTGTGTTTCTGACTACTGTGTTTCTGACCACTGTGTTTCTGACTACTGTGTTTCTGACCACTGTGTTTCTGACTACTGTGTTTCTGACCACTGTGTTTCTGACTACTGTGTTTCTGACCACTGTGTTTCTGACTACTGTGTTTCTGACCACTGTGTTTCTGACTACTGTGTTTCTGACCACTGTGTTTCTGACTACTGTGTTTCTGACCACTGTGTTTCTGACTACTGTGTTTCTGACCACTGTGTTTCTGACTACTGTGTTTCTGACCACTGTGTTTCTGACTACTGTGTTTCTGACCACTGTGTTTCTGACTACTGTGTTTCTGACCACTGTGTTTCTGACTACTGTGTTTCTGACCACTGTGTTTCTGACTACTGTGTTTCTGACCACTGTGTTTCTGACTACTGTGTTTCTGACCACTGTGTTTCTGACTACTGTGTTTCTGACCACTGTGTTTCTGACTACTGTGTTTCTGACCACTGTGTTTCTGACTACTGTGTTTCTGACCACTGTGTTTCTGACTACTGTGTTTCTGACCACTGTGTTTCTGACTACTGTGTTTCTGACCACTGTGTTTCTGACTACTGTGTTTCTGACCACTGTGTTTCTGACTACTGTGTTTCTGACCACTGTGTTTCTGACCACTGCGTTTCTGACCAGTGTGTTTCTGACCACTGTGTTTCTGACCACTGTGTTTCTGACCACTGTGTTTCTGACCACTGTGTTTCTGACCACTGTGTTTCTAACCAATGTGTTTCTGACCAGTGAGTTTCTGACCAGTGTGTTCCTGACCAGTGTGTTTCTGACCACTGTGTTTCTGACCACTGTGTTTCCGACCACTTTGTTTCTGACCATTGTGTTTCTGACCATTCTTTTCCTGACCATTGTGTTTCTGACCACTGTGTTTCTGACCAGTGTGTTTCTGACCAGTTTGTTTCTGACCAGTTAGTTTCTGACCTCTGTGTTTCTGACCATTGTGTTTCTGACCAGTGTGTTTCTGACCACTGTGTTTCTGACCACTGTGTTTCTGACCACTGTATTTCTGACCACTGTGTTTCTGACCACTGTGCTTCTGACCACTGTGTTCCTGACTATTGTGTTTCTGACCACTGTGTTTCTGACCACTGTGTTTCTGACCACTGTGTTTCAGACCACAGTGTATCTGACCAGTGTGTTTCTGACCACTGTGTTTCTGACCACTGTGTTTCTGACCACTGTGTTTCTGACCAGTGTGTTTCTGACCACTGTGTTTCTGACCACTGTGTTTCTGACCACTGTGTTTCTGACCACTGTGTTTCTGACCACTGTGTTTTTTACCACTGTGTTTCTGACCACTGTGTTTCTGACCACTGTGTTTCTGACCAGTGTGTTTCTGACCAGTGTGTTTCTGACCACTGTGTTTCGCACCAGTGTGTTTCTGACCAGAGTGTTTCTCACCACTGTGTTTCTGACCACTGTGTTTCTGACCACCGTGTTTCTGACCACTGTGTTTCTGACCAATGAGTTTCTGACCAGTTTGTCTCTGACAACTGTGTTTCTGACCACTGTGTTTCCGACCACTGTGTTTCTGACCACTTTGTTTCTGGCCAGTGTGTTTCTGACCACTGTGTTTCTGACTACTGTGTTTCTGACCACTGTGTTTCTGACTACTGTGTTTCTGACGACTGTGTTTCTGACCACTGTGTTTCTGACCAGTGAGTTTCTGACCAGTGTGTCTCTGACCTCTGTGTTTCTGACCACTGTGTTTTTTACCACTGTGTTTCTGACCATTGTGTTTCCGACCACTGTGTTTCTGACCACTGTGTTTCTGACCATTGTTTTCCTGACCATTGTGTTTCTGACCAATGTGTTTCTGACCAGTGTGTTTCTGACCAGTTTCTTTCTGACCAGTGTGTTTCTGACCACTGTGTTTCTGACCATTGTGGTTCTGACCACTGTGTTTCTGACCACTGTGTTTCGGACCACTGTGTTTCTGACCACTGTGTTTCTGACCATTGTGGTTCTGACCACTGTGTTTCTGACCACTGTGTTTCGGACCACTGTGTTTCTGACCACTGTGTTTCTGACCATTGTGGTTCTGACCACTGTGTTTCTGACCACTGTGTTTCGGACCACTGTGTTTCTGACCACTGTGTTTCTGACCATTGTGGTTCTGACCACTGTGTTTCTGACCACTGTGTTTCGGACCACTGTGTTTCTGACCACTGTGTTTCTGACCATTGTGGTTCTGACCACTGTGTTTCTGACCACTGTGTTTCGGACCACTGTGTTTCTGACCACTGTGTTTCTGACCATTGTGGTTCTGACCACTGTGTTTCTGACCACTGTGTTTCGGACCACTGTGTTTCTGACCACTGTGTTTCTGACCATTGTGGTTCTGACCACTGTGTTTCTGACCACTGTGTTTCGGACCACTGTGTTTCTGACCACTGTGTTTCTGACCATTGTGGTTCTGACCACTGTGTTTCTGACCACTGTGTTTCGGACCACTGTGTTTCTGACCACTGTGTTTCTGACCATTGTGGTTCTGACCACTGTGTTTCTGACCACTGTGTTTCGGACCACTGTGTTTCTGACCACTGTGTTTCTGACCATTGTGGTTCTGACCACTGTGTTTCTGACCACTGTGTTTCGGACCACTGTGTTTCTGACCACTGTGTTTCTGACCATTGTGGTTCTGACCACTGTGTTTCTGACCACTGTGTTTCGGACCACTGTGTTTCTGACCACTGTGTTTCTGACCATTGTGGTTCTGACCACTGTGTTTCTGACCACTGTGTTTCGGACCACTGTGTTTCTGACCACTGTGTTTCTGACCATTGTGGTTCTGACCACTGTGTTTCTGACCACTGTGTTTCGGACCACTGTGTTTCTGACCACTGTGTTTCTGACCATTGTGGTTCTGACCACTGTGTTTCTGACCACTGTGTTTCGGACCACTGTGTTTCTGACCACTGTGTTTCTGACCATTGTGGTTCTGACCACTGTGTTTCTGACCACTGTGTTTCGGACCACTGTGTTTCTGACCACTGTGTTTCTGACCATTGTGGTTCTGACCACTGTGTTTCTGACCACTGTGTTTCGGACCACTGTGTTTCTGACCACTGTGTTTCTGACCATTGTGGTTCTGACCACTGTGTTTCTGACCACTGTGTTTCGGACCACTGTGTTTCTGACCACTGTGTTTCTGACCATTGTGGTTCTGACCACTGTGTTTCTGACCACTGTGTTTCGGACCACTGTGTTTCTGACCACTGTGTTTCTGACCATTGTGGTTCTGACCACTGTGTTTCTGACCACTGTGTTTCGGACCACTGTGTTTCTGACCACTGTGTTTCTGACCATTGTGGTTCTGACCACTGTGTTTCTGACCACTGTGTTTCGGACCACTGTGTTTCTGACCACTGTGTTTCTGACCATTGTGGTTCTGACCACTGTGTTTCTGACCACTGTGTTTCGGACCACTGTGTTTCTGACCACTGTGTTTCTGACCATTGTGGTTCTGACCACTGTGTTTCTGACCACTGTGTTTCGGACCACTGTGTTTCTGACCACTGTGTTTCTGACCATTGTGGTTCTGACCACTGTGTTTCTGACCACTGTGTTTCGGACCACTGTGTTTCTGACCACTGTGTTTCTGACCATTGTGGTTCTGACCACTGTGTTTCTGACCACTGTGTTTCGGACCACTGTGTTTCTGACCACTGTGTTTCTGACCATTGTGGTTCTGACCACTGTGTTTCTGACCACTGTGTTTCGGACCACTGTGTTTCTGACCACTGTGTTTCTGACCATTGTGGTTCTGACCACTGTGTTTCTGACCACTGTGTTTCGGACCACTGTGTTTCTGACCACTGTGTTTCTGACCAGTTTGCTTCTGACCACTGTGTCTCTGACCACTGTGTTTCTGACCACTGTGTTTCTGACCACTGTGTTTCTGACCACTGTGTTTCAGACCACTGTATTTCTGACCAGTGAGTTTCTGACCAGTGTGTTTCTGACCAGTTTGTTTCTGACCGCTGTGTTTCTGACCACTGTGTTTCCGACCACTGTGTTTCCGACCACTGTGTTTCTGACCATTGTGTTTCTGACCACTGGTTTCCTGACCACTGTATTTCTGACCACTGTGTTTCTGACCAGTGTGTTTCTGACCAGTTTGTTTCTGACCACTGTGTTTCTGACCATTGTGTTTCTGACCACTGTGTTTCTGACCACTGTGTTTCTGTCCACTGTGTTTCTGACCACTGTGTTTGTGACCACTGTGTTTCTGACCAGTGTGTTTCAGACCAGTGTGTTTCTGACTGCTCTGTTTCTGACCACTGTGTTTCTGACCACTGTGTTTCTGACCACTGTGTTTCTGACCACTGTGTTTCTGACCACTGTCTTTCTGGCCACAGTGTTTCTGACCACAGTGTTTCTGACCACTGTGTTTCTGACCACTGTGTTTCTGACCACTGTGTTTCTGACCACTGTGTTTCTGACCACTGTGTTTCTGACCAGTGAGTTTCTGACCAGTGTGTTTCTGACCAGTGTGTTTCTGACCACCGTGTTTTTTACCACTGTGTTTCTGACCACTGTGTTTCAGGTCACTGTGTTTCTGACCACTGTGTTCTGACCACTGATTTTTCTGACCACTGTGTTTCTGACCACTGTGTTTCTGACCAGTGTGTTTCTGACCACTATGTTTCTGACCACTGTGTTTCTGACCACTGTGTTTCTGACCACTGTGTTTCGGACCACTGTGTTTCTAACCACTGTGTTTCTGACCACTGTGTTTCCGACCACTGTGCCTCTGACCATTGTGTTTCTGACCACTGTGTTTCTGACCAGTGTGTTTCTGACCACTGTGTTTCTGACCATTGTGTTTCTGACCAGTGTGTTTCTGACCACTGTGTTTCTGACCATTGTGTTTCCGACCACTGTGCCTCTGACCATTGTGTTTCTGACCACTGTGTTTCTGACCAGTGTGTTTCTGACCACTGTGTTTCTGACCATTGTGTTTCTGACCAGTGTGTTTCTGACCAGTGTGTTTCAGACCACTGTGTTTCTGACCACTATGTTTCACACCAGTGTGTTTCAGACCACTGTGTATGTGACCATTGTGTTTCTGACCAGTGTGTTTCTGACCACTGTGTTTCTGACCAGTGTTTTTCTGACCACTGTGTTTCTGACCAGTGAGTATCTGACCAGTGTGTTTCTGACCAGTGTGTTTCTGACCACTGTGTTTTTGACCACTGTGTTTCTGACCACTGTGTTTCCGACCACTGTGTTCCTGAGCACTGTGTTTCTGACAACTGTTTTTCTGACCACAGTGTTTCTGACCACTGTCTTTCTGACCAGTGTGTTTCTGACCAGTTTGTTTCTGACCACTGTGTTTCTGACCACGGTGTTTCTGACCATTGTGTTTCTGACCACTGTGTTTCGGACCAGTGTGTTTCTGACCAGTGTGTTTCAGACCACTGTGTTTCTGACTACTGTGTTTCTGACCACTGTGTTTCTGACCACTGTGTTTCTGACCACTGTGTTTCTGACCACTGTGTTTCTGACTACTGTGTTTCTGACCACTGTGTTTCTGACCACTGTGTTTCTGACCACTGTGTTTCTGACCAGTGTGCCTCTGACCATTGTGTTTCTGACCACTGTGTTTCTGACCAGTGCGTTTCTGACCACTGTGTTTCTGACCACTGTGTTTCTGACCACTGTGTTTCTGACCACTGTGTTTCTGACGACTGTGTTTCTGACCACTGCGTTTCTGACCACTGTATTTCTGACCACTGTGTTTCTGACCACTGTGTTTCTGACCACTGTGTTTCTGACCACTGTGTTTCTGACGACTGTGTTTCTGACCACTGCGTTTCTGACCACTGTATTTCTGACCACTGTGTCTCTGACCACTGTGTTTCTGACCACTGTGTTTCTGACCACTGTGTTTCTGACCACTTTGTGTCTGACCAGTGTGTGTCTGACCAGTGTGTTTCTGACCAGTGTGTTTCTGACCACTGTGTTTCTGACCAGTGTGTTTCTGACCACTGTGTTTCTGACCACTGTGTTTCAAACCACAGTGTTTCATTCCACTGTGTTTCTGACCATTGTGTTTCTGACCAGTGTGTTTCTGACCACTGTGTTTCTGACACTTGTGTTTCTGACCACTGTGTTTCTGACCAGTGAGTTTCTGACCGGTGTGTTTCTGACCACTGTGTTTCTGACCACTGTGTTTCTGATCACTGTGTTTCTGACCACTGTGTTTCCGACCACTGTGTTTCTGACCACTATGTTTCTGTCCAGTGTGTGTCTGACCAGTGTGTTTCTGACTACTGTGTTTCTGACCACAGTGTTTCTGACCAGTGTGTTTCTGACCACTGTGTTTTTTACCACTATGTTTCTGACCGCTGTGTTTCTGACCACTGTGTTTCTGACCAGTGTGTTTCTGACCAGTGTTTTTCTGACCAGTGTGTTTCTGACCAGTGTTGTTCAAACCACTGTGTTTCAGACCACTGTGTTTGTGACCACCGTGTTTCTGACCAGTGTGTTTCTGACCAGTGTGTTTCTGACCAGTGTTTTTCTGACCAGTGTGTTTCTGACCAGTGTTGTTCAAACCACTGTGTTTCAGACCACTGTGTTTGTGACCACCGTGTTTCTGACCAGTGTGTTTCTGACCAGTGTGTTTCTGACAACTGTGTTTCTGACCAGTGTGTTTCTGACCACTGTGTTTCTGACCACTGTGTTTCTGACCACTGTGTTTCTGACCACTGTGTTTCTGACCACTGTGTTTTTGACCACTGTTTTCCTGACCACTGTGGTTCTGACCACTGTGTATCTGACCACTGTGTTTCTAACCACTGTGTTTCAACCAACTGTGTTTCAGACCACTGTGTTTCTGACCACTGTGTTTCTGACCAGTGTGTTTCTCACCAGTGTGTTTCTGACCACTGTGTTTCTCACCAGTGTGTTTCTGACTAGAGTGTTTCTCACCACTGTGTTTCTGACCACTGTGTTTCTGACCACTGTGTTTCTGACCACTTGACCAGTGTGTACTGTGTTTCTGACCAGTGTGTTTCTGACCACTGTGTTTCTGACTACTGTGTTTCTGACCACTGTGTTTCTGACCACTGTGTTTCTGACCACTGTGTTTCTGACCACTGTGTTTCTGACCAGTGAGTTTCTGACCAGTGTGTTTCTGACCACTGTGTTTCTGACCACTGTGTTTCCGACCACTGTGTTTCTGACCACTGTGTTTCTGACCACTGTGTTTCTGACCACTGTGTTTCTCACCGCTGTGTTTCCGACCACTGTGTTTCTGACCATTGTGTTTCTGACCACTGTGTTTCTGACCATTGTGTTTCTGACCACTGTGTTTCTGACCACTGTGTTTCTGACCAGTATGCTTCTGACCAGTGTGTTTCTGACCACTGTATTTCTGACCACTGTGTTTCAGACCACTGTGTTTCAGAACTCTGTGTTTGTGACCACTGTGTTTCTGATCATTGTGTTTCTGACCACTGTGTTTCTGACCACTGTGTTTCTGACCAGTGTGTTTCTGACCAGTGTGTGTCTGACCACTGTGTTTTTTACCACTGTGTTTCTGACCACTGTGTTTCTGACCACTGTGTTTCTGACCACTGTGTTTCTGACCACTGTGTTTCTAACCAGTGAGTTTCTGACCAGTGTATTTCTGACCAGTGTGTTTCTGACCACTGTGTTTTTGACCACTGTGTTTCTGACCATTGTGTTTCCGACCACTGTGTTTCTGACCATTGTGTTTCTGACCATTGTTTTCCTGACCATTGTGTTTCTGACCACTGTGTTTTTGACCACTGTGTTTCTGACCATTGTGTTTCCGACCACTGTGTTTCTGACCATTGTGTTTCTGACCATTGTTTTCCTGACCATTGTGTTTCTGACCAATGTGTTTCTGACCAGTGTGTTTCTGACCAGTTTGTTTCTTACCCGTGTGTTTCTGACCACTGTGTTTCTGACCATTGTGGTTCTGACCGCTGTGTTTCTGACCACTGTGTTTCTGACCAGTTTGCTTCTGACCAGTGTGTTTCTGACCACTGTGTTTCTGACCACTGTGTATCTGACCAGTGAGTTTCTGACCAGTGTGTTTCTGACCAGTGTGTTTCTGACCACTGTGTTTTGGACCACTGTGTTTCTGACCACTGTGTTTCCGACCACGGTATTTCAGACCATTGTGTTTCTGACCATTGTTTTCCTGACCATTGTGTTTCTGACCACTGTGTTTCTGACCAGTGTTTTTCTGACCAGTTTGTTTCTGACCAGTTAGTTTCTGACCACTGTGTTTCTGACCATTGTATTTCTGACCAGTGTGTTTCTGACCACTGTGTTTCTGACCACTGTGTTTCTGACCAGTTTGTTTCTGACCAGTTAGTTTCTGACCACTGTGTTTCTGACCATTGTATTTCTGACCAGTGTGTTTCTGACCACTGTGTTTCTGACCACTGTGTTTCTGACCACTGCATTTCTGACCACTGTGTTTCTGACCACTGTGCTTCTGACCACTGTGTTTCTGACTATTGTGTTTCTGACCAATGTGTTTCTGACCACTGTGTTTCTGACCACTGTGTTTCAGACCACTGTGTATCTGACCAGTGTGTTTCTGACCACTGTGTTTCTGACCACTGTGTTTCTGACCACTGTGTTTCTGACCACTGTGTTTCTGACCACTGTGTTTCTGACCAC
>SZWC01001846.1:154946-188767 GCA_023375785.1 Penium margaritaceum | reverse complement strand
GGGGGGGGGGCATGTTATGATACCTTAACTCTACCTTCGAGCCAAAGCCATGGGGGATAGGAGGGGTGTCATATTGCGGTCGCAAATCTGTCCTCCAGGTCGTCCACGGAACATCCCTCTAGGGGGGTGGGAGGGAATATTCCAGTGAAGGCACCTATGCGTAACAAATCAACAAAAACCGACCTGGTGTCAAAGGGAGAAACATTTTGCTTTTTATCGACTAGCAAGTGCAAAGACTTTCAACAAGTAGTGGAACGGTGTGGCTACCATGCAAAATGACAAACCAGAGTAGGCATGTGCCACTTACCATGACCAAATAAGTTTACTATGTGTGGTCAACGTTGACAACCCATAGTATGGGTCACGAGTTGTCAGAGGGCGGAAACAATCGTTTGGGAATACTAGATACCAACTAGCAAGTACAACGACCTTCAATCAGTAGTAGGACGGTGTGGCTACAATGCATAATGACCGAAGAATGTAGGCATGTGTACTGCCTTTGACCAAAGAATTCCGCTGTGTGTGTTCAACGTTGACAACTCATAATAGGAGTCACAAATGGTCAGAGGGGGAGACAATGGTTTGAGAACACCAGGTATCAACTAGCAAGCACAAGGACCCTCAATACATTGTGGCACAGCGTGGATACCATGCACGATGACCAACCAAAGTAGGCACATGTCACTGACCATGACCAAATAATGTCACGAAGTGTTGTAAACGTTGACAACTCATAACACGAGTCACAAATAGTGAGATTGGAAGACAATGGTTTGTGAATACTAGTTATTGAGTAGCAAGTACAAATACCTTCCATATGTAGTGGCACAGCGTGGCTACCATGCACAGTGACCAACCAAAGTATGCATATGTCACTGACCATGGCCAACGAATTTCACTTCATGTGGTCAGCGTTGACAACTCACAACACGAGTCACAGATAGTCAAAGGGAGGTAAGAATGGTTTGGGAGCACTAGCTATCAACTAGAAAGCACATATACCTTCAATACGTAGTGACATGGCATGGTAACCATGTATAGTGACAAACCAAAGTAGGCATATGTCACTAACCATGACCAAACGAATTTCACATTGTGTGGTCAACGTTGAAAACGCATAACATGATTCATAAATGGTTAAGGGGGGAAACAATGGATTGGGAACAATAGTTCTCAACTAGCAAGTACTAAGACCTTCAACAAGTAGTGGCACGGTGTGGCTAGCATGCGCAGTGACCAACCAAAGGAGGAATACGTCACTGACTATGACCAAAGAAGTCCAGTATGCGTGGTCAACGTTGACAACTTATGACACGAGTCACAAATGGTCAGAGGGAGAGACAATGGGTTGAGAACCCTATGCATGGACTAGAAAGGACAAATAACTTCAATACGCAGTGGCACGGTGTGGCTACTCTGTACACCAAACAACCAAACTAGGCATATGTCACTGACCATGACCAAAGAATTTCAATATGGGTGGTCAACGTTGACCAACCATAACTCGAGTCACAAACGGTCAGGAGAGGAAACAATGCTTTGGGAATATTAGTTCTCAACTAGCAAGTACAACGACCATCAGTCAGTAGTAGCACGGTGCGGCTACCATGCACAATGACCGACCAAAGTAGGCATATGTACTACGTTTGACGAAAGAAATCCGATGTGTGTGGTCAACGTTGACAACGCATAATACGAGTCACAAATGGCCAGACGGGGAAACAATGGTTTGGGAACACCAAGTATCAAATAGCAAGGACAAGGGGCTTCAATACGTTGTGGCACGGTGTGGATACCATGCACGATGAACAACCAAAGTAGGCATATGTCACTGACCATGAAAAAAGAATTTCACTTCATGTGGTCAATGTTGAGAACTCACAACACGAGCCACAATTATTGAGAGGGGGTAATAATGGTTTGGGAACACTAGCAATCAACTAGAAAGCACAAAGATCTTCGATACATAGTGACACGGCGTGATAACCATGTACAGTGACAAACCAAAGTATGACCAAACGGATGTGACAGTGTGTGGTCAACGTTGAAAACTCATAACACG
Organism: Penium margaritaceum; assembly: GCA_023375785.1. Lineage (NCBI taxonomy): Eukaryota > Viridiplantae > Streptophyta > Zygnematophyceae > Desmidiales > Peniaceae > Penium > Penium margaritaceum. The sequence goes on along the minus strand of SZWC01001846.1, from coordinate 186,705 downwards.
AGTCACAAATGGTCAGTGGGGGAAACCATGGGTTGGGAACACTAGTTGTGAACTAGCAAGTAGAAAGATTTCCAACAAGTAGTGGCACGGTGTGGCTAGCGTGCAAAGTGACCAACCAAATGATGCATATGTCACTAACTATGACCGAAGAAGTCCACTATGTATGGTCAACATTGACAACTCATAACACGAGTCACGAATGGTCAGAGGGAGAGACAATGGTTTGGGAACCCTATGTATTGACTAGAAAGGACAAAGAACTTCAATACGTAGTGGCACGTTGTGGCTACTTATGCACACCAAGCAACCAAACAAGGCATATGTCACTGACCATGACCAGAGCATTTCAATATGGGTGGTCAACATTCACCAACCATAACACGAGTCACAAACGGTCAGAGGGGGAAACAATGGTATGGGAATATCACTTCTCAACTAGCAAGTACAGAGACCTTCAATCAGTAGAAGCACGGCGTGGCTACCATGCACGATGACCAACCAAAGTAAGCATATGTTCTGCCTTTGACCAAAGAAATCCGTTGCGTGTGGTCAACGTTGACCACTCATAATAGGAGTCACAAGTGGTCAGAGGGGGAGACAATGGTTTGGGAACACCAGGTATCAACTAGCAAGCACAAGGACCTTCAATAAGTTGTGGCACGGTGCGGATACCATGCACGATGACCAACCAAAGTAGGCATATGTGTTCGAAATTACATAAACATAATATTTAGTAACCTTCAGATGAGGTACTTTGATAGTTCAACTCTCTGGTACTGTGTTGAGTTCGCTGGTGATGACTTCTAGGTTAAGAATAACCGCTTACACACACACAGGTACTCTTGCCTTGGCAATGTCACTGACAGTGCGATTCAAGAGCATGAACTGTAGGGACAGATACACGACTCGTCTCACAAGCTTTCCAACGGTACCAAGCTTGCTTGAAATGATTACACACAGACGAAGTAATAGGAAATACAAACCTACAGCTACTCATCTATCTACACTAGCTATAAGCAAAAAAGGTACAAGTGTTGACTCAGTCCGGTCTCCTTGTGTTTGCACAGGATCTTTTCAGACACCGCTCGATGATCTCCGATCATCGGCAGACCGTGGTTGGCGGATGCCCAGCGCCCTCGATGCGATTGACGGACGAGATCGTCCGGATCAGCGGTAGCTTCTTCACGAGCATCGATCTGGCTCGGGCTCTTGGCTTACGATGATGATCCGACCATATCTCTCGATACCAGCGGTGCTGATCAATCCAAGACGTCCTCACAGGATTCCTCACCACAGGATCCACTTTTAAAAAGAGGAATATCTTCAACGGTTACTTGGTCCATGCCACATCAGCAACCTTGAAGTCAAAAGGAGCTCACGCTCGCACTCTTGCCTCTTTTCCCGGACCACCCATCATGTTGGTCCAAAACATGCCGATGTATATGACTGCTGGTACAGATATACCGTCAGCTCTCCGGAGCTCCAATAGGATGAGTAGAGGAAGTAGGGCCGCGGATGGATGGATCAGTGGGACGCCTAAATAGGCCTGCCCACAGCCATACCATGCCCCGCCGTAGGGGGATCGAGAGAGTGATGACGATCTCACTCTCAGCCCTCTTGTTTTTCTTTTTGTTGATGTTGTGCCGAGCCCAATAGAGTAGTGGATCAAGATGATCTGGCGGTTGTCCTTTTTCCAACATTCCCCCCTTGTCGATCCAGCGCTGGTGAAGTTGGAGCCGACAAGTGGAAAAAGAAAAGAGCCCCCCCCCCCCCCCCCGCGAAAACAGAGCCGGGAAGGCGGGGCCAACAAAAGAGGAATTGTGAGAGGCACAGGAATGCACGGCAAAAGAAACCCCCCCCCCTCCGAGCCAACCGAGCCTCGCGTGAGAGAGAAAAGAGAAGGCCGGAGCAGCAAGACGTAGGGTGGAGAGTGGGCCGGTGAGAACGTTTTAGCCCGGGCCACGCCCCGACGGCTGAGAAATAGACCGGTCCCAACTGCACACCCTGCCCGGACTGGAGGGAGTGGGCCACCTCCCCCGCATCCGGCCCACAGGTTGAGCTGAACAGGGGGCAGCCCACCCATGGGGGTCTGAGATGAAACTGCGAACGAGCGGATTATAGACAGAGAGAAAATGCAGTTTGGAGCGGCGTGGGTCGAGCGGCAAAGCAGAGCAAGAGGAGAGGGTGTTGGCGTTATGCGAGGAACGAGGCACGAAAGGAAGGTAAAGCGCAGGGAGAGAGGGAGAGCAGCGGCAGGCAGAAGCAAGAGGAGATGGAGGAAACGGTCAGACGTAACCTGCGTCCATCCCAACGCATCATATGAGGGGCACGGAAGCGGGAAGCGACGACGGTTCCACCAAGGACGTTCTTCGTCCATCCCAATGCCTCATCCGGGGGGGGGGGGGGCGGAAAGAGAAAGCCAGGAAAGAAGCGGCAGCAGGGAAGAATCGAGAAGGAGAAAGACAGCGCCGAGAGAAGTCAAGATATCGGGAGAAGGCCCATGCGGGCACACAGATGAGTGTGGCGGTGAGTAGAGATGGTTTTGATGAAGAAGTCAGCAGTTTGGTCAACAGTGGGAAGGTAGTGTATGACGACTTCCCCTTCTACAACAGCATCGCAAACGTAATGGTACTATCGACCGACGTGCTTGGTGCGGTCATGAAGAACAGGATATTTGGAAAGGGCGATAGCCCCTCTTGTTGTCACAGTGGATGGGCGTAGGCTCAAGTTGGTTAAATACAAGCTTGCTCACAAGCATGCGAAGCCAAACCACCTCCCTTGTGCATTCGCGCTCAGCAATGTATTCAGCTTCAGTTGAGGAGAGAGCGACCACAGACTGCTTCTTGCCGCGCCAGCTGGCGGGTCCACCATTGAGGAGAAAGACGTATCCAGAGGTGGAGCGGCTGGTGGTATGATCACCAGAGAGATCAGCGTCACAGAAGCCTTGAAGAACATTGTTACGAGAAGCGTAGCGGATAGACAGGGAAGCAGACCCACGGAGATAGCGAATGCTACGCTTCGCAGCTACGATATGAGCAGCAGTGGGACACTGACAGCCTTGGCTGAGGAGACCAACAGTCAAGGAGAGGTCAGGTCTGGTAGCCACAGAAGTGTACATCAGGGAGCCCACCATTAGCGGAAAAGCATCTGCATCTTCCAAGGAGGCCAATGGTATGGCTGTCGTTATTGGTTTGGTGAGGCCATAGTCCTTGGAGAATGGAGTGGCCTGAGAAGTGGATACACCGAGCCCAAAATTTTCAGCCACAAGTTGTGCGTAGGTGGCGTGGGTGAGTGTTACATGACCGTGCAGTACATCATGGGTGATCTGAATCCCAAGATAGTATGTGAGAGGTGCCATGTCTGTCATCTCAAATTGGTGGGAGAGCTGCTATTTGATAGTATCCAGATCAGGGAGGGACGGTCCAAACAAGATAAGATCATCCACGTAGAGAATAACACTGAGCAGGTTTGATCCGCCGTGGAAATACACAGAGTGGTTAGAGTGTAGGCATTGGAGTCCTTGGACCAAGAAAAATTCCTTGACCCACTTACATGTGACGATAGGTGTGTTGGGTGGTCGAGGAACTAGATCCCATGTATGCTGTTTTTGAAGCTGAGAGAGTTCCTCTTGAGCTGCTTGACGCCATTGGTCTGCATCTGGGCGGCGCATAGCATCTTTGAAGCTGGTGGTATCCACTACTTGTGTGAGTAGTGCTGTATGGTCGAGGTCGTCGTCTGCCGAAAAGTCGGTTGTGGACAGAAAGCCTAGCTGAATGATTGTCGGCGGTCTGGTTATTCTGGCTGACCGTCAGAGTCCAGATTGTGAAGGAGTGTTGGAGGCAACCTTCTGTGAGACAGGACGATGCTCTCCTAGAATCACAGGAGGGAGAACACCAGCGTGGTTGTCAGGTGTTGGGTCGACGAAGAACTTCTGCAGAGGTGGTGGTGTTGTTTCAATGTAGACGGTAGGCGTGACTGCTGGTGGTGTTGTTTCTCATGCTTGGTTGAAAAACTTTCATCAAAGATAGGCTGTCTGCTCTGAATCATGCGTTTGGACGCTGGATCCTAGAGGCGATAGATGTCCCGTGTCTTGTACCCAAGAAGAATATAGACTTTGGATCGTGGGTCCAGCTTGGAGCATTATTTTGGACGCACCCAGGCATGCGCTGTGCACCCAAAGATACGAATGTGGTCCAGATAAGGCTTGTTCCCAGTCCATACTTTGTAGGGTGTGGATGCACCTGCGGGCAGCTTAGTTGAGGGAAGGCGATTCGTGATGTAGGCTGCAGTATGAAGAGCTTCAGCCCAGAACGCGGATGAGAGGCCGGCTGTATGAAACATAGTCCAGACTCTTTCGAGAAGTGCCTGATTCATCCTCTCTGCTTTGCCATTCTGTTGTGGAGTATATGGCACAGTAGTTTGGTGTTGAATACCTCTTTCATCGTAGAAGGCTTTGAGGCTGCGATTGACAAACTCTGTCCCGTTGTCAGTTCGAATCTTCTTGATTGTCAGGCTAGTCTCATTCTCAACCTGTCGAACCCAGGTTTTGATCTCTTCAACAGTTTCAGACTTGAAGTGAAGAATCCGGGTCCAGACCATATGTGAGTAGTCATCCAAGATGACGAGAAAGTAGTGCTTGTTGGAGACAGATATTTACTTGATGTAGCAAAGATCCATATGCACGAGTTCCAGACACTCGTGGGTCCCATGTGACGGGAGTGAGTGAAAAGATGCTCTGTGTTGTTTGCCGGTGATATAGCCGTAACACATTGGTGCTTCTCGGTCTTGCAGCCGACTGTCTGGTAGGTTGTGGGCAACTGAATCTGCAGGCATTTTGGTTAGAGTAGGATAACTGACATGTGCCAGTCGCTTGTGCCAGAGTTCTGTCATGGTGGAAGGAGTTGTTGTTTTGGCTGATGTATATGTGGAAGCCACAAACACCGTTTTTTGTGTTTCTGGATGTTTGGAGGGTTCAGTGGTGTCAAGGACAGTCAGGTTGCCCATGCGATTGGCCAATGCTGCCAGTTGGGATGTTTGGTTGTACACCTTGTAGTTTTTATCAGTGTCAAACACAACTTTGAAATCCTTGTCGTTAAACTTTGTCACTGAGAGGATATTTGCTGCAAGGTCTGGCACAAAGAGTACATCAGAAAAAGTTCTTATGGCTGGCTTTCCGTTGCACTTGATGCCGACCTTGGCAGTTCCTTGCCCATAGGCATAGATAGTCCTTCCATCACCGAGGTGGACTTCTCGTGGTGTCTGAAAACGTCTGAAGTTGATGAACTAGTCTTTCTTGCAGGTCATATGCTTCGTGCAGCCAGAGTCCATGATCCATGCCAGAATCCGGGCGGCCAGAAGAAGGGCACTGTCGATGGAGCACATAGCCAATTCTTCGGTCACAAATTCTTCTTCTGTCAGGGTATGATGTACTGCCTCTTTTGTTGTTGAGCCATAGATTTGATGTTCTGGCTGCGAGGCTGACATGTCCTTGTCACATAAGAATGGTCCTTCAGATAGGAGATTTGACTGAAAATTATCTTCTTCATCTGATGACTCCTGTGCTTTGGTAGACCCTGTAAGGAAAGCAACCACAGTGCACATGTAGGTGGTCAGCATTGCTTGGTGAGGTCGGCGAGCTCCATAGTGGCGAGTGAAGTGTGGATGTCTTTTGGGGCAGTTCACGGCAATGTGTCCCTTCTGCTTGCATGTCCAGCACACTCGATCCGTCGGTGGAACAAAACCCCTTGGTGAATGTGGGGCTGGTTGATCTCTGATGTTAAAACAAGTAAGAGATCCCTAACTGCCGTTCTCATAGACTCCAAACGTCTTCGTCCTTTGTCCTTGGTTTTTAGTCACAAGGTCGGTTTCACCTCCGTTGTCTTTGACATACTGTTCTTCAGTCATCATGAGTTCTTCGACAGCCTTCTCCTGAGTCAGAGAATACGGTTGACTTCCAAGTGGTGCTCCTGCTACTGCTGCTGGTCTTGCTTCAGCGGCGGCACCAGATGCCCCACCTGCGGCTCTCCCTTCTGCTCCGATAGCTTGCTGTAATGTTGTTCGGAGCTCTACAAGTTGTGCACCAAAAGTCTTCCCTTGTTTCTGAAAAGTCTGAAGTCGGTTGATGGTATCTTTGAATCTGGCAGGTAGTCTACGAAAGAGGGTTAGGACCAGAACCGTCTCAGAAATGACTTCTCCCATACATGAAACATGGCTGGCCAGATGTTTGAGGTGAGACACATGGTCTTCCAGGCGTGTTTCCTCATCCATTTGTTGGATATGGAACTCTGTCAGTAGACTTCCCAACTCAAGAGCGCTTGTCCTTTCATAGCGACAGTCCAGAGCCTTCCAAGCTTTCCTTGGACAGTTAGTTGGGTTGTTTTCTCTGATGATGAACTTGAGCCGCTCAGATAGATTCAGCGCGAGGACTGAGAAGGCCTGGTCACAGCGTTGTTTCTAGCTGACTTGTTCTTCAGGTGACACTCCTCCAGGTAATGTGTCAGTAGGTGGATCACAGACGACGCCCCATAGTCCCTTGTTTAGGAATATCATCTCAATGTTGAAAGCGAAGGTATGGTAGTCATCGTGGTCGAACGGCGCCACTTTGAAATGGTCTCCATTGTTGATTTTTGCCGCCATGTTTGCGTAGATCTGAAGATGCCACCTGCTCTAATACCAAATAGTGGAATTTACATAAGCAGAATCTTTAGGAACCTTCAGATGAGGTACTTTGATAGTTCAACTCTGTGGTACTGTGCAGAATTCGTTGGTGATGACTTCTCAGTTAAGAATAACCGCGTACACACACAGGCACTCTTGCCTTGGCAATGTCACTGACTGTGCGATTCAAGAGCATGAACTGAAGGCACAGATACAAGACTCGTATCACAAGCTTTCCAGCGATACCAAGCTTGCTTGAAATGATTACACACAGACGAAGTAATAGGAAATACAAACCTGTAGCTACTTATTCGTCTACACTAGCTAGAAGCAAAAAAGGTACAAGTGTTGACTCAGTCCGGTCTCCGTGTGTCTGCACAAGATCTTTCTGGACACCACTCGATGACATCCGATCATCGGCAGACCGCGGTTGGCGGATGCCTAGCGCCCTCGGTGCGATCCACGGACGAGATTGTCCGGATCTGCGATAGCTTCTTCATGACGATCGATCTGGCTCGGGCTCTTGGCTTACGATGTTGATCCGACAGTATCTCTCGATACCAGCGGTGCTGATCAATTCCAAAACGCCCTCAAAGGATTCCTCATCACATGATCCACTTTTAGAAAGAGGACTATCTTCAGCGGTTACTTGGTCCATGCCACGTCAGCAGCCTTGAAGTCGAGAGGAGCTCACACTCGCACTCTCGCCTCTTTTCCCGGACCACCCATCGTTGGTCCAAAACATGTCGATATATATGACTGCCCGTACGGATATACCATCAGCTCTCCGGAGCTCCAATAGGATGAGTAGAGGAAGTAGGGCCGCGGATGGATGGATCAATGGGACGCCTAAAGAGGCCTGCCCACAGCCAAACCATGCCCCGCCGTAGGGGGGTCGAGAGAGTGATGATGATCTCACTCTCGGCCCTCTTGTTTTTCTTTTTGTTGAAGTTGTGCCAAGCCCAGTGGAGCATTGGATCAAGATGATCTGACGGTTGTCTTTTTTCCACAAATATGTCACTGACCATGGCCAAATGATGTCACTATGTGTGGTAAACTTTGACAACTCAAAACACGAGTCACAAATGGTCAGGGTGGAAGATAATGGTTTGTGAATACTAGTTATTGACTAACAAGTACAAATACCATCAATATGTAATGGCACAGGGTGGCTACAATGCACAGTGACCAACCAAAGTATGCATATGTCACTGACTATGACCAATAAATTTCACTTCATGTGGTCAACATTGACAACTCACAACGCGAGTCACTGATAGTCAGAGGGGGGTAACAATGGGTTGAAAACACTAGCTATCAACTAGGAAGCACAAAGACCTTCGATACGCAGTGACACGGCGTGGTAACCACGTACAGTGACAAACAAAACTAGGCATATGTCACTAACAATGACCAAAGAATTTCAATATGGGTGGTCAACGTTCACAACCGATAACATGAGTCAGAAATGGTCAGAGGGGGGAAAAATGGTTTCAGAACACTATGTATCTTCTAGCAAGTACAAAGGTCTTTCGTATGTATTGGCACGGTGTGGCTACCGTGCACAATGACCTATCCAGGTAGGCATACATCACTGCTCATGACCAAAGAAGGTTAGTGTGTGTGGTCAACGTTCACAACTCATAATACAAGTCAAAAATGGCCAGAGGGAGAAACAATGGGTTGGGAATACTCGGTATTGACTAGCAAGTACAAAGACCTTCGATAAGTGGTGGCACGGTGTGGCTACCATGCACAATGACCAACCAAAGTATGCTTGTGTCACTGAATATCATAAGAAGAGTTTCAATGTGTAGTCAACTTTCCTTCTTACGGCTGGTCAATCGGTGTAATGGTTGAGAGGTTATTCAAGCGCGAAGTTGCAAAATTTGAAATTCCGTCTGCGTCAAATTTTTATGATTAAACTAACTTTGTTATCATTCGTAATTTTGAAAACTACCCTCTAATCTTACACCCCCTTAGTTTATTCCCTTTACCCATATGAACCCTTATAATGTCATTTGGACATCACATGAACACCATGTGAGTTGGCTAAGTGCTTATAGAGTTAGATTCTGGAGCGATAGGTCCTGGGTTTGAATCCTCGTATGCGCAATATGGAATAGGCTCGCGACCTGGGGGGGGGGGACGGCCGTGTTGTGATCCCTCAACTCTACCTTCGAGCCTAAGCCGTGGGGGGTAGGAGGGGTGTCATAATGCGGTCGCATATCTGTCCTCCAGGTCATCCACGGAACATCCCTTTAGGGGGGTAGGAGGGAGTATTCCAGTGAATGCACCTACGCGTAACAAATCAACAAAAACCGACCTGGTGTGAAAGGGAGAAACCTTTTGCTATTTATTGACTAGCAAGTTTAAAGACGTTCAACAAGTAGTGGAACGGTGTGGCTACCATGCAAAATTACCAAAGAAAGTAGGCATGTGTACTGCCTTTGACCAAAGAAATCCGCTATGTGTGTTCAATGTTGACAACTCATAATAGGAGTCACAAATGGTCAGAGGGGGAGACAATGATTTGGGAACACTGGGTATAAACTAGCAAGCACAAGGACCTTCAATACATTGTGGCACGGAGTGGATACCATGCACGATGACCATCCAAAGTAGGCATATGTCACTGACCATGACCACATAATGTCACTAAGTGTGGTAAACTCTGACAACTCATAACACGAGTCACAAATGGTCAGAGTGGAAGACAATGGTTTGTGAATACTATTTATCGAGTAGCAAGTATAAATACCTTCAATATGTAGTGGCACAGTGTGGCTACCATGCACATTGACCAACCAAAGTATGCATATGTCACTGACCATGGCCAACGAATTTCACTTCATGTGGTGAGCGTTGACAACTCACAGCACGAGTCACAGATAGTCAAAGGGGGGTAACAATGGTTTGGGAACACTAGCTATCAACTAGAAAGCACATATACCTTCAATACGCAGTGACACGGCATGGTAACCATGTATAGTGGCAAACCAAAGTAGGCATATGTCAATAACCATGACCAAACAAATTTCACAATGTGTGGTCAACGTTGAAAACGCATAACACAAGTCACAAATAGTCAGAGGGGGATAAGAATGGGTTGGGAACACTAGATATCAACTAGCAAGTACTAAGACCTTCAACAAGTAGTGGCACGGTGTGGCTAGCGTATGCAGTGACCAACCAAAGGATGAATACGTCACTGACTATGACCAAAGAAGTCCGGTATGCGTAGTCAACGTTGACAACTCATGACACGAGTCACAAATGGTCAAGGGAGAGACAATGGTTTTGGAACCCTATGCATGGACTAGAAAAGACAAATAACTTCAATACGGAGTGGCACGGTGTGGCTACTATGCACACCAAACAACCAAACTAGGCATATGTCACCGACCATGACCAACAAATTTTAATATGGGTGGTCAACGTTCACAAACCATAACACGAGTCACAAACGGTCAGATGGGGAAACAATGGTCCAGGAATGTCAGTTATCAACTAGCAAGCACAGCGGCCTTCAATCAGTACCAGCACGGTGTGGCTACAATGCACAATGACCGACCAAGATAGGCATATGTACTGCCTTTGATCAAAGAAATCCGCTGTGTGTGGTCAACATTGAAAACTCATAATACAAGTCACAAATAGTCAGAGGGGGAAACAATTGTTTGGGAACACCAGGTATCAACTAGCAAGCACAATGACCTTCAATACGTTGTGGCATGGTGTGGATACCATGCACGATGACCAACCAAGGTATGCATATGTCACTGGCCATGACCAACGAATATCACCATGTGTGGTAAACTTTGACAACTCATAACACGAGTCACAAATGGTCAGATTGGAATATAATGGTTTCTAAATACTAGTTGTCGACTAGCAAGTACAAATACCTTCAATATGTAGTGGCACAGTGTGGCTACAATGCACAGTGACAACCAAAGTATGCATTATGTCACAGACCATGACCAAATAATTTCACTTCATGTCGTCAATGTTGACAACTCACAACACGAGTCACAGATACTCTGAGGGGGTAACAATGGTTTGGGAACACTGGCTATCAACTAAAAAGCACGGATACCAACAATACGTAGTGACACGGCGTGGTAATCATGTACATTGACAACACAAAGTAGGCATGTGTCACTAACCATGACCAAAAGAATTTCACAGTGTGTGGTCATCGATGAAAACGCATAACACGAGTGACAAATGGTCAGAGGGGGAAACAATGTGTTGGGAACACTATATATCAACTAGCAAGTACAAAGAACTTCAACAAGCAGTGGCACGGTATGGCTAGCGTGCATATTGACCAACCAACGGATGCATACGTCACTGACTATGACCGAAGAAGTCCACTATGTGTGGTCAACATTGACAACTCATACCATGAGTCACAAATGGTCAGAGGGATAGACAATGGTTTGGGAACCCTATGTATCGAGTAGGAAGGACAAAGAACTTCAATACGTAGTGGCATGGTGTGGCTAATATGCACACCAAACAACCAAACTAGGCATATGTCACTGATCATGACCAGAGAATTTCAATATTGGTGGCCAACGTTGACCAACTATAACACAAGTCACAGACGGTCAGGAGAGGAAATAATGCTATGGGAATATCAGTTCTCAACTAGCAAGTACAACGACCTTCAGTCAGTAGTAGCACGGTGTGGCTACCATGCACAATGACCGACCAAAGTAGGCATATGTACTGCCTTTGACCAAAGAACTCCGCTGTGTGTGGTCAACATTGACAACTCATAATACGAGTCACAAATGGTCAGAGGGGGAAACAATGGTCCGGGAATATCAGTTCTCAACTAGCAAGTACAACGACCTTCAGTCAGTAGTAGCACGGTGTGGCTACCATGCACAATGACCGACCAAAGTAGGCATATGTACTGCCTTTGACCAAAGAACTCCGCTGTGTGTGGTCAACATTGACAACTCATAATACGAGTCACAAATGGTCAGAGGGGGAAACAATGGTTTGAGAACACAAAGTATCAAATAGCAAGCACAAGGGGCTTCAATACGTTGTGGCACGCTGTGGATGCCATGCACGATGACCAACAAAAGTAGGCATATGTCACTGACCATGACCAAATAATGTCACTTAATGTGGTAAACTTTGACAACTCATGACACGAGTCACAAATGGTCAGTGTGGAAGATAATGGTTTTTGAATAATAGTTATCGACTAGAAAGTACAAATACCTTCAATATGTAGTGGCACAGTGTGACTACAATGCACAGTGACCAACCAAAGTATGCATATGTCACTGACCGTGACGAAAGAATTTCACTTCATGTGGTCAATGTTGACAACTCACAACACGATTCATAGATATTCAGAGGGGGTAACAATGGTTTGGGAACACTAGCTTTCAACTAGAAAGCACAAAGTCCTTTGATACGTAGTGGCACGGCGTGGTAACCATGTACAGTGACAAACCAAAGTAGGCATATATCACTAACCATGACCAAACGGATTTGACAGTGTGTGGTCAACGTTGAAAACTCATAACACGAGTCACAAATGGTCAGTGGAAGAAACCATGGGTTGGAAACACTAGTCATCAACTAGCAAGTAGAAAGATTTCCAACAAGTAGTGGCACGGTGTGGATAGCGTGCACAGTGACCAACCAAATGATGCATATGTCACTATGTATGGTCAACATTGACAACTCATAACATCGGTCACAAATGGTCAGAGGGGGAGACAATGGTTTGGGAACCCTGTGTATTGACTAGACAGGACAAATAACTTAAATATGTAGTGCCACGTTGTGGCTACTATGCACACTAAACAACCAAACTAGGCATATGTCACTGACCATGACCATAGAATTTCAATATGGGTGGTCAACATTCACCAACCATGACATGAGTCACAAACGGTCAGAGAGGGAAAAAATGGTCTGGGAATATCAGTTCTCAACTAGCAAGTACAGCAACCTTCAATCAGTATACGCACGGTGTGGCTACAATGCACAATGACCGATCAACGTAAGCATATGTACTGCCTTCGACCAAAGAAATCCGTTGTGTGTGGTCAACGTTGACAACTCATAATAGGAGTCACAAATGGTCAGAGGGGGAGACAATGGTTTGGGAATACCAGGTATCAACTAGCAAGCACAAGGAACTTCATTAAGTTGTGGTACGGCGTGGATACCATGCAATATGACCAACCAAAGTAGGCATGTGTCACTGACCATGGCCAAATAATGTCACTACATGTGGTAAACCTTGACAACTCATAACACTTGTCACAAATGGTCAGGGTGGAAGAGAATGGTTTGTGAATACCAGTTATCGACTAGCAGGTACAAATACCTTCAATATGTAGTGGCACAGTGTGGGGACAATGCACAGTGACCAACCAAAGTATGCATGTGTCACTGACCATGACCAACGAATTTCACTTCATGTGGTCAGAGTTCAAAAACTCACAACACAAGTCACAGATAGTCAAAGGGGGGTAACAATGGTTTGAGAACACTAGCTATTAACTAGAAAGCACAAATACATTCAATACGTAGTGACACAGTGTGGTTACAGTGTACAGTGGCAAACCAAAGTAGGCATATGTCACTAGCCATGACCAAACAAATTTCAAAAAGTGTGGTCAACGTTGAAAACTCATCACACGGGTCACAAATAATCAGAGGTGGGAAACAATGGATTGGGAACACTAGTTATCAACTAGCAAGTACGAAGAACTTCAACAAGTAGTGGCACGGTGTGGCTAGCGTGCACAATGACCAACCACCGGATGAATACGTCATTGATCATGACCAACGAATTCCACTATGTGTGGTCAACATTGACAACTCATGACACGAGTCACAAATAGTCAGAGGGAGAGACAATGGTTTGGGAACCTTATGCATGGACTAGAAAGGACAAATATCTTTAATACGTAGTGGCACGGTGTGGCTACTATGCACACCAAACAACAAAACTAGGCATATGTCACTGACCATGACCAAATGATTGCAATATGGGTGGTCAACGTTCACCAACCAAAACACGAGTCACAACTGGTAAGAAGGGGAAACAATTGTCCGGGAAAAACAGTTATAAATTAGCAAGTACAAGGACCTTCAATTAATAGTAGCACAGTTTGGCTACCATGCACAATGACCGACCAAAGTAGGCATATGTACTGCCTTTGACCAAAGAAATCCGCTGTGTGTGGTCAACGTTGACAACTCATAATACGAGTACCAAATAGTCAGAGGGGGGAAACAATTGTTTGAGCACACCAGGTATCAACTAGCAAGCACAATGACCTTCAATACATTGTGGCATGGTGTGGATACCATGCACGACGACCAAGCAAGGTATGCATATGTCACTGGCCATGACCAAAGAATATCACCATGTGTAGTAAACTTTGACAACTCATAACACGAGTCACAAATGGTCAGAGTGGAAGATAATGGTTTCTAAATACTAGTTATTGACTAGCAAGTACAAATACCTGCAATATGTAGTGGCACAGTGTGGCTATAATGCATAGTGACCAACCAAAGTATGCACACTTCACAGACCATGACCAAAGAATTTCACTTCATTTGGTCAATGTTGACAACTCACAACACGAGTCACAGATATTAAGAGAAGGTAACAATGGGTTAGGAACACTAGCTATCAACTAGAAAGCACGGAGACCTTCAATACGCAGTGACACAGCGTGGTAACCATGAACAATGACAAACCAAAGTAGGCATATGTCACTAGCCATGACCAAAAGAATTTCACAGTGTGTTGTCAATGTTGAAAATGGATAACACGAGTCACAAATTGTTAGAGGGGGAAACAATGGGTTGGGAACACTAGTTATCAACTAGTTTGTACAAAGACCGTCAACAAGCAGTGGCACGGTATGGCTAGCGTGTACAGTGACCAACCAAAGGATGCATACGTCACTGACTATGACCGAAGAAGTCCGTTATGTGTGGTCAACATTGACAACTCGTACCATGAGTCACAAATGGTCAGAGGGAGAGACAATGGTTTTGGGAACCCTATGTATCCACTAGAAAGGACAAAGAACTTCAATATGTAGTGGCACAGTGTGGCTAATATGCACACAAAACAACCAAACTAGGCATATGTCACTGATCATGACCAGAAATTTTCAATATGGGTGGCCAACATTAAACAACCATAACACGAGTCACAAACGGTCAGGAGAGGAAACAATGCTATGGGAATATCAGTTCTCAAACAGCAAGTACAACGACCTTCCGGCAGTAGTAGCACGTTGTAGCTACCATGCACAATGACCGACCAAAGCAGGCATATGTACTGCTTTTGACCAAAGAAATCCGCTGTGTGTGGTCAACGTTCACAACTCATAATACGAGTCACAAATGGTCAGAGGGGGGAAAATAGTTTGGGAGCACCAAGTATCAGATAGCAAGCACAAGGGGCTTCAATACGTTGTGGCATGGTGTGGATACCATGCATGATGACCAACCAAAGTAGGCATATGTCACTGACCAAGACCAAATAATGTCACTGTGTGAGGTAAACATTGAAAACTCATAACACGAGTCACAAATGGTCGGTGTTGAAGATGATGGTTTGTGAATACTAGTTATCGACTAGAAATTACAAATACCTTCAATATGTAGTGGCACAGTGTGGCTACAATGCACAGTGACCAACCAAAGTATGCATATGTCACTGACCATGACGAACAAATTTCACTTCATGTCGTCAATGTTGACAACTCACAACACGAGTCACAAATATTCAGAGGGGGTAACAATGGTTTGGGAACACTAGCTATCAACTAGAAAGCACAAAGACCTTCGATATGTAGTGGCACGGCGTGGTAACCATGTACAGTGACAACCCAAAGTAGGCATATGTCACTAACCATAACCAAACGGATTTGACAGTGTGTGGTCAACGTTGAAAACTCATAACATGAGTCACAAATGGTCAGTGGGGGAAACCATGGGTTGGGATCACTAGTTATCAACTAGCAAGTAGAAATATTTCCAACAAGTAGTGACACGGTGTGGCTAGCGTTCACAGTGACCAACCAAAGTGATGCATATGTCACTGACTATGACCGAAGAAGTCCACTATGTATGGTCAACATTGACAACTCATGACACGAGTCACAAATGGTCAGAGGGATAGACGATGGTTTGGGAACCTTATGTATCGACTAGAAAGGACAAAGCACTTCAATACGCAGTGGCACGTTGTGGCTACTATGCACACCAAACAACCAAACTAGGCACATGTCACTGACCATGACCAGATAATTTCAATATGGGTGGTCAACATTCACCAACCATAACACGAGTCACAAACGGTCAGAGGGGAAAAAATGGTCTGGGAATATCAGTTCTCAACTAGCAAGTACAGCGACCTTCAATCAGTATAAGCACGGTGTGGCTACCATGCACAATGACTGACTAACATAAGCATATGTACTGCCTTTGACCAAAGAAATCCGCTGTGTGTGGTCAACGTTGACAACTCATAATAGGATTCACAAATGGTCGAAGTGGGAGACAATGGTTTGGGAATACTAGGTATCAACTAGAAAGCACAAGTACATTCAATACGTTGTGGCACGGTGTGGATACCATGCACGATGACCAACCAAAGTAGGCACATGTCACTGACCATGACCAAATAATGTCCCTACGTGTGGTAAACATTGACAACTCATAACACGAGTCACAAATGGTCAGGGTGGAAGAAAATGGTTTTTGAATACTAGTTATTGACTAGCAGGTACAAATGCCCTCAATATCTAGTGGCACAGTGTGGCTACGATGCACAGTGACCAACCAAAGTATGCATATGTCACTGACCATGACCAACGAATTTCACTTCATTTGGTCAACGTGGACAGCTCACAACACGAGTCACAGATATTCAGAGGGGGTAACAATGGTTTGGGAACACTAGCTATCATCTAGAAAGCACAAAGACCTTCGATTCGTAGTGACACGGCGTGGTAACCATGTACAATGACAAATCAAAGTATGCACATGTCACTAACCATGACCAACGGATTTTACAGTGTATGGTCAACGTTGAAAACACAAAACACGAGTCACAAATGGTCAGTGGGGGAAACCATGGGTTGGGAACACTAAATATCAACTAGCAAGTAGAAAGATTTCCAACAAGTAGTGGCACGGTGTGGCTAGCGTGCACAGTGACCAACCAAATGATGCATATGTCGCTGACTATGACCAAAGAAGTCCACTATGTATGGTCAACATTGACAACTCATAACACGAGTCACAAGTGGTCAGAGGGGGGATGACAATGGTTTGGGAACCCTATGTGTTGACTAGAATGGACAAATAACTTCAATACATAGTGGCACGTTGTGGCTACTATGCACACCAAAGAACCAAACTAGGCATATGTCACTGACCATGACCAGAGAATTTCAATATGGGTGGTCAACATTCACCAACCATAACACAAGTCACAAACGGTCAGAGGGGGAAAACTGGTCTGGGAATATTACTTTTCAACTAGCAAGTACAGCGACCTTCAATCAGTATAAGCACGGTGTGGCTACCATGCACAACGACCAATGTAAGCATATGTAATGCCTTTGACCAAAGAAATACGCTGTGTCTAGTCAACGTTGACAACTCATAATAGGAGTCACAAATGGTCAGAGGGGGGGACAATGGTTTGGGAATACTAGGTATCAACTAGCAAGCACAAGGACCTTCAATAATTTGTGGCACGGTGTGGATACCATGCACGATGACCAACCAAAGTAGGCATATGTCACTGACCATGACCAAATAATGTCACTACGTGTGGTAAACTTTGACAACTCATAACACGAGTCACAAATGGTCATGGTGGAAGACAATGGTTTGTGAATACTAGTTATCGACTAGCAGGTACAAATACCTTCAATATGTAGTGGCACGATGTGGCTACAATGCACAGTGACCAACCAAAGTATGCATATGTCACTGACCATGACCAACAAATTTCACTTCATGTGGTTTACGTTGACAACTCACAACACGAGTCACTGATAGTCAGAGGGGGGTAACAATGGTTTGGGAACACTAGCTATCAACTAGGAAGCACAAAGACCTTCGATACGTAGTGACACGGCGTGGTAACGACGTACAGTCACAAACCAAACTAGGCATATGTCACTAACCATGCCGAAAGAATTTCAATATGGGTGGTCAACGTTCACAACCCAAAACATGAGTCACAAATGGTCAGAAGGGGGGAAATGGTTTCAAAACACTGTGTATCTTCTAGCAAGTACAAAGATACTTTGTATGTATTGGCAAGGTGTGGCTACCGTACACAATGACCTATCCAAGTAGGCATACATCAATGCTCATGACCAAAGAAGTTAAGTGTGCGTGGTCAACGTTCGCAGCTCATAATACAAGTCAAAAATGGGCAGAGGGAGAAACAATGGTTTGGAAATACTCGGTATCGACTAGCAAGTACAAAGACCTTCGATAAGTGGTGGCACGGTGTGGCTACCATGCACAATGACCAACCAAAGTATGCTTGTGTCACTGAATATCATAAAACGAGTTTCACTGTGTGTAGTCAACTTTCCTTCTTACGGCTGGTCAATCGGAGCAATGGTTGAGAGGTTATTCAAGCTCGAAGTTGCAAGTTTTGAAAGTCTGTCTGCGTCAATGTTTTATGATTAAACTAACTTTTTTATTGTCCATAATAATGAAAACTACCCTCTAATCTTACACCCCCTTATTTTATGCCCTTTACCCATANTGAACACCATGTGAGTTGGCTTAGTGCTTATAGAGCTACATTCTGGAGCGATAGGTCCTGGTTTGAATCCTCGTACGCGCAACATAGAATAGGCTCGCGACCTGGGGGGGGGGTGGCCGTGTTGTGATACCTCAACTCTACCTTCGAGCCTAAGCCGTGGGAAGGTAGGGGGGTGTCATAATGCGGTCGCAAATTTTTCCTCC
Organism: Penium margaritaceum; assembly: GCA_023375785.1. Lineage (NCBI taxonomy): Eukaryota > Viridiplantae > Streptophyta > Zygnematophyceae > Desmidiales > Peniaceae > Penium > Penium margaritaceum. Next base: position 168,036 of record SZWC01001846.1, on the reverse strand, counting down.
AGGTCGTCCACGGCACATCCCTCTAGGGGGGTGGGAGGGAGTATTCCAGTGAAGGCACCTACACGTAACAGATCAACAAAAACTGACTTGGTGTGAAAGGGAGAAACCTTTTGCTATTTATTGACTAGCAAGTGCAAAGACTTTCAACAAGTAGTAGAACGGTGTGGCTACCATGCACAATGACCAACCAGATTAGGCATGTGTCACCTACCATGACCAAATAATTTTACTATGTGTGGTCAACGTTGACAACCCATAATATGGGTCACGAGTTGTCAAAGGGGGAAAACAATGTCTGGGAATATCAGTTCTCAACTAGCAAGTACAGCGACCTTCAATCAGTACAAGCACGGTGTAGCTACCATGCATAATGACCGACCAACGTAAGTTTATGTACTGCCTTTGACCAAAGAAACCCGCTGTGTGTGGTCAATGTTGACAGGTCATCATAGGAGTCACAAATGGTGAGAGGGTGAGACAATGGTTTGGGAATACCAGGTATCAACTAGCAAGAACAAGGACCTTCAACAAGTTGTGGCACGGTGTGGATACCATGCACAATGACCAACCAAAGTAGGCATATGTCACTGACCATGACCAAATAATGTCACTACGTGTGGTAAACTTTGACAACTCATAACACGAGTCACAAATGGTCAGGGCGGAAGATAGTGGTTTGTGAATACAAGTTATCGACTAACAGGTACAAGTACATTCAATATGTAGTGGCACAGTGTGACTACAATGCACAGTGACCAACCAAAGTATGCATATGTCACTGACCATGACCAACAAATTTCACTTCATGTGGTCAGAGTTGAAAACTCACAACACGACTCACAGATAGTCAAACGGGGGTAACAGTGGTTTGCGAACACTAGCTATTAACTAGAAAGCACAAGTACCTTCAATACGTAGTGACACGATGTGGTAACTATGTACAGTGACAAACCAAAGTATGCATATGTCACTAACCATGGCCAAACGAATTTCACAGTGTGTGGTCAACGTTGAAAACTCATCACACGAGTCACAAATGGTCAGATGGGAAAACAATGGATTGGAAACACTAGTTATCAACTAGCAAGTACGAAGAACTTCAACAAGTAGTGGCACGGTGTGGCTAGCATGCACAGTGACCAACCAACGGATGAATACGTCACTGATTATGACCAAAGAATTCCACTATGTGTGGTCAACATTGACAACTCATGACACGAGTCACAAATGGTCAGAGGGAGAGACAATGGTTTGGGAACCTTATGCATGGACTATAAAGGACAAATGTCCCTAATACGTAGTGGCACGGTGTGGCTACTATGCACACCAAACAACCAAACTAGGCATATGTCACTGACCATGACCAAATGATTGCAATACGGGTGGTCAATGTTCACCAACCATAACACGAGACACAAACGGTAAGAGGGGGGAACAATGGTCTGAGAATATCAGTTCTGAACTAGCAAGTACAACAACCTTCAATTAGTAGTAGCACGGTGTGGCTACCATGCACAATGACCGACCAAAGTAGGCATATGTACTGCCTTTGACCAAAGAAATCTGCTGTGTGTGGTCAACGTTGACAACTCATAATACGAGTCCCAAATATTCAGAGGGGGAAACAATTGTTTGGGAACACCAGGTATCAACTAGCAAGCACAATGACCTTCAATACGTTGTGGCACGGTGTGGATACCACGCAGGATGACCAACTAAGGTATGCATATGTCACTGGCCATGACCAAAGAATATCACCATGTGTGGTAAACTTTGACAACTCATAACACGAGTCACAAATGGTCAAAGTGGAAGATAATGGTTTCTAAATACTAGTTATTGACCAGCAAGTACAAATACCTTCAATATGTAGTGGCACAGTGTGGCTACAATGCACAGTGACCAACCAAAGTATGCACATGTCACAGACCATGACCAAAGAATTTCACTTAATGTGGTCAATGTTGACAACTCACAACACGAGTCACAGATATAAAGAGAAGGTAACAATAGGTTGGGAACACTAGCTATCAACTAGAAAGCACGGAAACCTTCAATACGCAGTAACACAGCGTGGTAACCATGTACAGTGACAAACCAAAGTAGGCATATGTCACTAACCATGACCAAATGAATTTCACAGTGTGTGGTCAATGTTGAAAATGGATAACACGAGTCACAAATTGTTAGAGGGGGAAACAATGGGTTGGGAACACTAGTTATCAACTAGTAAGTACAAAGACCGTCAACAAGCAGTGGCACGGTACGGCTAGCGTGCACAGTGACCAACCAAAGGATGCATACGTCACTGACTATGACCGAAGAAGTCCGTTATGTGTGGTCAACATTGACAACTCGTACCATGAGTCACAAATGGTCAGAGGGAGAGACAATGGTTTTGGGAACCCTATGTATCCACTAAAAAGGACAAAGAACTTCAATATGTAGTGGCACAATGTGGCTAATATGCACACAAAACAACCAAACTAGGCATATGTCACTGATCATGACCAGAAATTTTCAATATGGGTGGCCAACATTGAACAACCATAACACGAGTCACAAACGGTCAGGAGAGGAAACAACGCTATCAGAATATCAGTTCTCAAATAGAAAGTACAACGACCTTCAGTCAGTAGTAGCACGTTGTAGCTACCACGCACAATGACCGACCAAAGCAGGCATATGTACTTCCTTTTGACCACGGAAATCCGCTGTGTGTGGTCAACGTTCACAACTCATAATACGAGTCACAAATGGTCAGAGGGGGAAAAAATGGTTTGGGAACACCAAGTATCAGATAGCAAGCACAAGGGGCTTCAACACGTTGTGGCACGGTGTGGATACCAAGCACGATGACCGACCAAAGTAGACATATGTCACTGACCATGACGAAACAATTTCACTTCATGTGGTCAATGTTGACAACTCACAACACGAGTCACAGATATTCAGAGGGGGTAAAACTGGTTTGGGAATACTAGCTATCAACAATAAAGCACACAGACCTACAATACGTAGTGACACGGCATGGTAACCATGTACAGTGACAACCCAAAGTAGGCATATGTACTGCTTTTGACCAAAGAAATCCGCAGTGTGTGGTCAACGTTGACAACGCATAATACGAGTCACAAATGGTCAGTGGGGGAAACCATGGGTTGGGAACACTAGTTATCTACTAGTAAGTACAAAGACCGTCAACAAGCAGTGGCACGGTACGGCTAGCGTGCACAGTGACCAACCAAAGTACGCATGTGTCACTGACCATGAACAAAGAATTTCACTTCATGTGGTCAATGTTGACAACTCACAACACGAGTCACAGATATTCAGAGGGGGTAAAACTGGTTTGGGAATACTAGCTATCAACAATAAAGCACACAGACCTACAATACGTAGTGACACGGCATGGTAACCATGTACAGTGACAACCCAAAGTAGGCATATGTACTGCTTTTGACCAAAGAAATCCGCAGTGTGTGGTCAACGTTGACAACGCATAATACGAGTCACAAATGGTCAGTGGGGGAAACCATGGGTTGGGAACACTAGTTATCTACTAGTAAGTACAAAGACCGTCAACAAGCAGTGGCACGGTACGGCTAGCGTGCACAGTGACCAACCAAAGTACGCATGTGTCACTGACCATGAACAAAGAATTTCACTTCATGTGGTCAATGTTGACAACTCACAACACGAGTCACAGATATTCAGAGGGGGTAAAACTGGTTTGGGAATACTAGCTATCAACAATAAAGCACACAGACCTACAATACGTAGTGACACGGCATGGTAACCATGTACAGTGACAACCCAAAGTAGGCATATGTACTGCTTTTGACCAAAGAAATCCGCAGTGTGTGGTCAACGTTGACAACGCATAATACGAGTCACAAATGGTCAAAGGGAGAGACAATGGTTTGGGAACCCTATGTATCGACTATAAAGGACAAAGAAATTGATTACGTAGTGGCACGGTGTGGATACCAAGCACGATGACCGACCAAAGTAAGCATATGTACTGCCTTTGACCAAAGAAATCCGCTGTGTGTGGTCAACGTTGACAACTCATAATACGAGTCACAAATGGTCAGAGGGGGAAACAATGGTTTGGGAACACCAAGTCTCAAATAGCAAGCACAAGGGGCTTCAATACGTTGTGGCACGGTGTGGATACCATGCACGATGACCGACCAAAGTAGACATATGTCACTGACCATGACCAAATAATGCCACTAAGTGTGGTAAACATTGACAACTCATAAAACAAGTCACAAATGGTCAGGGTGGAAGATAAGGGTTTGTGAATACCAGTTATTGACTAGCAAGTACAAATACCTTCAATATGTAGTGGCACTTTGTGGCTACAATGCACAGTGACCAACCAAAGTACGCATGTGTCACTGACCATGAACAAAGAATTTCACTTCATGTGGTCAATGTTGACAACTCACAACACGAGTCACAGATATTCAGAGGGGGTAAAAATGGTTTGGGAATACTAGCTATCAACAATAAAGCACACAGACCTACAATACGTAGTGACACGGCATGGTAACCATGTACAGTGACAAACAAAAGTAGGCATATGTCACTAACCATGACCAAACGGATTTCACACAGTGTGATCAACGTTGAAAACTCATAACACGAGTCACAAATGGTCAGTGGGGGAAACCATGGGTTGGGAACACTAGTTATCAACTAGCAGGTAGAAAGATTTTCAACAAGCAGTGGCACGGTGTGGCTAGCATGCACAGTGACCAACGAAATGATGCATATGTCACTGACTATGACCGAAGAAGTCCACTATACGTGGTCAACATTGACAACTCATAACACGAGTCACAAATGGTCAAAGGGAGAGACAATGGTTTTGGATCCCTATGTATCGACTAGAAAGGACAAAGGCCTTCAATTTGTAGTGGCACGGTGTGGCTACTATGCACACCAAACAACCAACATAGGCATATGGCACTGACCATGACCAGAGAATTTCAAAATGGGTGGTCAACATTGACCAACCATAACACCAATCACAAACAGTCAGGGGAGGAAACAATTCTATAGGAATATCAGTTATGAACTAGCAGGTACAACGACCTTCAGTCAGTAGTAGCACGCTATGGCTACCATGCACAATGACCGACCAAAGTAGGCATATGTACTGCCTTTGACCAAAGAAATCCGCAGTGTGTGGTCAACGTTGACAACTCATAATACGAGTCACAAATGGTCAGAGGGGGAAACAATGGTTTGGGAACACCAAGTATCAAATAGCAAGCACAAGGAGCTTCAATACGTTGTGGCACGGTGTGGATACCATGCACGATGACCAACCAACGTCGGCATATGTCACTGGCCATGACCAAATCATGTCACTAAGTGTGGTAAACCTAGACAACCCATAACACGAGTCACAAATGGTCAGGGTGGAAGAGAATGGTTAGTGCATACTAGTTATTGACTAGCAAGTACAAATACCTTCAATATGTAGTGGCACAGTGTGGCTACCATGCACAGAGACCAACCAAAGTATGCATATGTCACTGACCATGCACAAAGAATTTCACTTCATGTGGTCAACATTTACAACTCAAAACACGATTCACAGATAGTCAAATGGGGGCTAACAATTGTTTGGGAACACTAGCTGTCAACAAGAAAGCACAAAGACTTTCGATACGTAATGACACGACGTGGTAACCATGTACAGTGACAAACCAAAGTAGGCATATGTCACAAACCATGACCAAACGGATTTTACAGTGTGTGGTCAACGTTGAAAACTCATATAACGAGTCACAAATGGTCAGTGGGGGAAACCATGGATTGGGAACACTAGTTGTCAACTAGCAAGTAGAAAGACTTTCAACAGTTAGTGGCACGGTGTGGCTAGCGTACACACTGACCAACCAAAGGATGCACACGTCACTGACTATGGCCGAAGAAGTCCACTATGTATGGTCAACATTGACAACCCATAACACGAGTCACGAATGGTCAGAGGGAGAGACAATGGTTTGGGAACCCTATGTATCAACTAGAAAGGACAAAGAACTTCAATATGCAGTGGCACGATGTGGCTACTGTGCACACTAAACAACCAAACTAGGCATATGTCACCGACCATGATGAAAGAATTTCAGTATGGGTGGTCAACATTCACCAACCATAACACGAGTGACAAACGGTCAGAGGGGGAAACAGTGGTCTGTAAATATTAGTTCTCAACTAGCAAGTACAGCGACGTTCAATAAGTATAAGAACGTTGTGGCTACCATGCACAATGACCAACCAAAGTAGGCATATGTACTACCGTTGACCAAAGAAATCCGGTGTGTGTGGTCAGCGTCGACAACTCATAATAGGAGTCACAAATGGTCAGAGGGGGAGACAATGGTTTGGAAACACCAGGTATCAACTAGCAAGCATACGGACCTTCAAAATGCTGTGGCACGGTGTGGATACCATGCACGATGACCAACCAAAGTAGACATATGTCACTGACCATGACCAAATAATGTCACTAAGTGTGGTAAACTTTGACAACTCATAACACGAGTCACAAATGGTCAGGGTGGAAGATAATGGTTTGTGAATACTAGTTATTGACTAGCAAGTACAAATACCTTCAATATGTAGTGGCACAGCGTGGCTACCATGCAGAGTGACCAACCAAAGTGTGCATGTATCACTGACCTTGACCAACAAATTTCACTTCATGTGGTGAATGTTGACAACTCATAACACAAGTCACAGGTATTCAATGGGGCTAACAACGGTCTGGGAACACTAGCTATCAACTAGAAAGCACAACGACCTTTGATACGCAGTGACACGGTGTGGTAGCCATGTATAGGGATAAACCAAAGTAGGCATATGTCACTAACCATGACCAAACGGATTTCACAGTGCGTGCTCTGTCAGGATGAGAGCCACGTGGTGCGGTCCCGACGAGGGTCTGATAGACTCTAGTGGTTCACGTCTACTGTTTTGGTCGAATCTGAGACTGAGCGTGAGCTTTCTGGTCCCCTCACGCTATGTGAGCAGGAATTTAGAGACAGTAGGTTTTCGAAGGGAATAACGTCGTTTTGCGGTATATTGTGAACGTAGACATGATCACAAAATTAATAGGGCTAGTGATGAGCTTTCCAACGCACCAAACCGCGCGCGATTCGGCAAAGCGTATCTCAAGTTATGCTTGCCGAAGCGTAGGTCTCACCCATCACAGAAACGCATAACGCCTCCATGGCGCGCACACGCCGTGGCGCCTTCCTTCACGTGCGAAACGCCTGTCTTAAGGCGCAGGTCCACTTGCACGTGGTTTAGGGGTCTACTGCACTGTTTCCACGTACCCTACCCACTTTTGGTTCGAGTTTGGTGATGGGGTGTGACGAGGTTCGAAACCTGTCGGCGGACCTGCAGTCAGAATTTTGACGAAGTCCCCGAGTAACAAAACGTACTACTGAGTTTCGGACGTCGAGCCATGATTTTGGCTAAGTCCCCCAGTAACAACCCGCACTACTGGATCCGGTGGATGATCCACCTGATCAGGTGGATTATCCACCGGACGCCTCGGCAGGCCTTCCGGAGCAATCTCTCCAGGTGGTATTTTTGTTACTCAATCCGGTCGATTATCCACCGGATTTCGAGTCGCAGCCGGCTCCCAGAGTCGCTGCGCACACCCCAATTTTGGAAGGCCATATCTCCCCGGATACTTGTCCGATTCCGGCGAAACAACTTCCACCGGAGTCAGAGACTCGTCAACTTTATGGGGCAATCCTCCATTTTAGGATCCGAGCATTTGTCGAGTCGCCAGATCCGCCGGAGCGGAGTTTTCACTTTCTGGCGGCTCGTCGGCGCCTCCCGACGTCGAACTTGGACATGCGGAGGGGCAAATTTCCAACATTCTCCCCCTTGCACCTGCCATGCCCGCTGCTCCCGCTTGCTCTTACTCATCTTCCGCTGCGCCCTCCAGCCCATCATAGCTGGTCATCTCAAGCCCGGCCACGCTCATCGCGTGCCGGTCCGCAGGTTGCGCTTTGGTCAAGTAATCCACAAGCATGTTGTGCGTGCTGCAGTGCTGCAGCACCACCTGCTCCTTCTCGACCATGTCCCGTGCGTAGTGGTAACGCACGTCGATGTGCTTCGTCCTCCTGTGCTGCGTCGGGTTGTTGGTCAGCGAGATGGAGCCGGTGTTGTCCTCTTGCACCACCGTTGGCTCCTGCTGCGGCACGCCCAGCTCCCCCAGCAACCTGCTGANAGGTTGCGCTTTGGTCAAGTAATCCACAAGCATGTTGTGCGTGCTGCAGTGCTGCAGCACCACCTGCTCCTTCTCGACCATGTCCCGTGCGTAGTGGTAACGCACGTCGATGTGCTTCGTCCTCCTGTGCTGCGTCGGGTTGTTGGTCAGCGAGATGGAGCCGGTGTTGTCCTCTTGCACCACCGTTGGCTCCTGCTGCGGCACGCCCAGCTCCCCCAGCAACCTGCTGAGCTACTCCGCCTCCTTCACCGCCTCGGCCAGCGCGATGTACTCTGCTTCCACTATAGACGTGGCGATGCAGTCCTGCTTCCTGCTGCACCACGAGACCGCTGCACCAGCGAGGAAGAACACGTAGTCGGATGTGGACTTCCGCTTGTCCACATCGCCAACGTAGTCTGCATCCTTGTAGCAGACCAGGCACAAAGGGTCCGCCCGCCCTTTGCCGTCGGACCTCATGCGCGCGTGCCGCGTCGCCTGCAGGAAGGGGAGGATGCGCTTGACCTCCAGCCAGTGTAGTGGCTCTGGATTGGCCACATACCTGATCACTTGGCCCACCGCGTAGGCCAGGTCCGGTCGAGTCGCCACCATGGTGTACATGAGGCTGCCCACCGCCGATTGGTAGGGCACCCCTGCCATATCCTCCCGCTCTTCTTTTGTTTGCGGCGCCATTGCCGCACTCAGTTCACAGGTTGTGGAGATAGTACTGCACACTGGTTTTCAGTCCTCCATGCCGTACCGCTTCAGCACCTCGGCCACGTATTTGGCCTGTCCCAGCTCAAGCGTGCGCGCCCTCCGGTTCCGTGTAATGCTCACCCCGAGGTAGAACTCCAGCTCCCCCATGTTCGACATCTAGAACCTGCTCCTCGGCTGCTCTTTCAGCTGCTGTAGGCTTAGCAGGTCTGAGGAGCACAAGATCAGATCGTCCACGTAGAGTGCGACAATCTGATGGAGCTTCTTGCTACGCTGCACGTACACGCTGTGATCCGCCTCACAGCGCTTGAAGCCGATTTGTGCCATGAAGTTGTCCATCTGTTTGTTCCAGCATCGGGGCGATTGTTTTAGCCCGTACAAGGACTTCCGCAGCTTGCACACCTTGCCCTCTGGCGCGTCCACCCCCTCCGGCACCTCCATGTAGATTTCTTTGTCGATGATGCCGTTGAGGAAGGCCGTTTTTACGTCTATTAGGTGGAGCTCCATGTCCTTTGCGGCTGCCACCGCAAGGATCGCCCAGATTCTTGTGAACTTGGCAACGGGGGCGAACGTCTCATCGTAGTGGTTGCCCTTACGCTGTGCGTACCCCTTCGCCACAAGACGCGCCTTGCACTTATCCACCACACCTTCCTTTGTGAACTTGGTCTTGAAGACCCACTTGGAGCCGATGACCTTGGCGTCTTTCGGCCTGTCAACCAGCTGCCACATGTCATATTTAGCAATGGACGCCAACTCGGACTTGATGGCGGCGTCCCACTACTTCCCCTCGGGCTGCGCAAGCGCCTCTTGAATGGTCGTCAGTTCCGTTGATGCAGCCAGCATGCACCGCGTCATGCTGATCCATCGACCGGTGCCTGCATTGAAACACTTCCCCGCTCTCCGCTGCCTTCCACTGCGGCGCGGCAGTCTTGGCAGCGTCTCGTCGCTCTGCTGCGATCCTTCCAACTCAGTCCGCTCCGGTGAATCATCGACCGGATGGCTCCCCGAGGATCCCTCCCGCTCCGGTGAACCATCAACCGGACGGGCGGTGCGTCCGGAGTATTTTCTCTGACGCCCAACGCGAACTCCGCCGGGAGTGCGCGCTTTGGCACCCGCGGTGCCTCCTTTGACGGATCATTTCGCCGGATCTCCAGCCCAGCAATATCATCGTCAGAGTCCTCCGCGTCGGCTGCTGCTCTTGCTGCACCACCGCGCTCCGACGCCGCATCATCGACCTCCACGTCCGCCGGCTCCTTCTCGTAGTCAAGGAGCTTGATCCACTCCCCCTGTTTTGGAGTGTTCCCGAAACTCATGTCGTTGCTGCTGCTGCTGAAGCTCTGCTGCTCGTCGAACTCGACATCACGGCTGCGGATGACTTCTTGCGTGCGTGGGTCCCAGAGCTTGTACGCCTTTTGCGCGCTCTCGTAGCCGAGGAACAAGCACGGCTTCGCTCGCGGTTCTAGCTTGCTTTTGCGTCGTTGCGCCGCCTGCACCATCGCGTGCGCCTTGCACCTGAACACCTTCAGGTGCGCCACGTTTGGCTTGCGCCCGCTCCAAACCTCTTGCGGCGTCTTCCAGCCGTCCTTACCCTTCAGCACCGCTGTTGGGTGAGGTTGATGGTGTAGCTCGCTGTATGCACAGCCTCCGTCCAGAACCCGCGCGGCAACCCCGCATCCACAAGCATGGTCCGCACCATGTTGAGCAGCGTCTGGTTTGCCCGCTCTGCCACTCCGTTGGACTGTGGTGAGTACGGCGTAGTGGGTTCCCACTTGATGCCCTGCTGCTTCATCCACCCGCTGCAGCCCACGTACTCTCCGCCATTGTCGCTGCGTATCGCTCTGACCTTCCGGACAGTCTGCCTCTCCACTGCTACGACGTACTCCTTGAGCCGGTCCATGACCTCGCCTTTCCGCTTCATGAAGTACGCGTAGAGCTTCCTGCTGTAGTCGTCAATAAAGGTGACGAAGTATCTCAAGCCGCCGTTTGACGGCATTTTGAACGGTCCGCACACGTCGCTGTGCACGACCTCCAGCATGTTCTTTGCGCGAGCCACGTTCTCATTGAACGGCTTGCGCCACGCCTTGCCCAAAATGCAAGGCTCGCACTTTTTGTGCACTGCTACATCTGCTGCCACATCTGCTGCACCGTCAATGACGAGGCCATGCACCATGATGCGCTTCGCCATCTCCTTAAAGGTTGCGGGCGCCGAATGCCCCAATCATCGGTGCCTGAGCTCCAGATCAGCTCTCCCTCCCTTGGCCATGTTGACGACGCGCTCTTGCGAGTCTGCTCCGTCCGATGCCGCGGGGACCACCTTGGTCTCCACGATGTAGAGACCGCCCTCGCGCTTTGCCTCTTGCACAACCTCGCCATCGCCGTCGATGCGCACCACTACGCCTTTCCTACAGAAGAGCACCTCATACCCCTTGTCCGTCAAGCGGCTGACACTCAGGATGTCAACCAGGCCGGGGACGTGCTGCACGTCACGGATTGTGCATAGCTCCTTCTTACTGCCCACCACGACTTCCACCTCCACGTCGCCTTGGCCGGCCGCTGGCTCGACTTTGTCGTTCGCGACCACCATCGACTTGGATGACTTCTCGTAGGTGACGAACCCCACCTTCTCGACTTGGGTGTGCTCCTCGGCCCCGGAATCCGGGCACCACCTGTTGGCCTTCTTGAGGAAGTGGTTCTTGTTGCCGTTGAGGAGCGACCTTCCCTTGCTGTTTTTGCCGCCGGTCTTCGCCTCCTCCGGGCACTCGCGGGCCCAATGGCCCTCCTTGCCGCAGTTGTGGCACGCACCTTTCTTGGCGCCCTTCTTGCCGCCGCCTCTTCCGTCGCTTCCTTTGCCCCCGTTTCCGCCACCACGCGTTTTGGTGACAAGGGCCGATGAGGAAGACGAGGACTCCCCGTAGCTCCGGCGTTGCGCCTTGTTGCGGATGTACTCAGCGACCGCGCCATAGGTGAGCTTGTCCTCTGCCCATCCTCCGAGGACGGTGATGAGTGGGTCCCAACTGTCAGGTAGGGCCATGAGGATGGCCATCGCATGCAGCTCCGTGTCAATCTTCCACCCCACGTAATTGCATTGCGAGGCGAGCGACTCGATCTGCTGCATGGTGGAGATGACATCATCTCCCTCCTGGATTCTCACCGTGAGGAGCCGCTTCATCACGAAGATTTTGTTCGCGAGCGACTTGGATTGATGGATGGAGGAGAGGTTTTGCCAAGCTTCGGATGCCAGCTTGCAGCCCTGGAAGTAGCCCCACTGCAACTCGGCCGTCCTACACATCAAAAGCATGAGCGCCTCTGTGTTCTTCTTTTCGAAGGCCTGCTTCTCCGCGTCCATAGCAGTCACCTCTGTGAGCACCTCCTTTCCCTGCATGACATCAAGCAGCCCCTTATGCGCGAGGTGCAACTCGAAGTGCCACCTCCATAGCCCAAAGCCCGTGCCGCCCGCATACTTCTGAATGGGCTGCGTCTCCTTCTGCGCCATGTGTGCAGCTGCTACTCGGACGAGTTCTCAGAACTTTACGGCAATGTCCAAGATGACGATCCCGTGCGCTGCGGAAGACGTGAACGTTGGAGGCTATCAGACTGGTGGGCCCATAACCCTTTGTCAGGATGAGAGCCGCGTGGTGCCGTCCTGACGAGGGTCTGATAGCCTCTAGTGGTTCACGTCTGCTGTTTTGGGCGAATCTGAGACTGAGCGTGAGATTTCTGGTCCCCTCACGCTATGTGAGCAGGAATTTAGAGACAGTCGGTTTTCGAAGGGAATAACTTCGTTTTGCGTTACATTGTGAACGTAGACATGATCACAACATTTATAGGGCTAGTGATGAACTTTCCAACGCACCAAACCGCGCGCGATTCGGCCAAGCGTAGCTCAAGTTGTGCTTGCCGAAGCGCAGGTCTCACCCACCACATAAACGCCTAACGCCTCCATGGCGCGCACACGCCGTGGCGCCTTCCTTCACGTGCGAAACGCCTTTCCCAAGGCGCAGGTCCACTTGCACGTGGTGTAGGGGTCTCCTGCACTGTTTCCACGCACCCTACCCACTTTTGGGTCGAGTTTGGTGATGGGGTGTGACGAGGTTCGAAACCTGTCCGCGGACCTGCAGTCAGAATTTTGAC
>SZWC01001846.1:121951-154938 GCA_023375785.1 Penium margaritaceum | reverse complement strand
CGATTCGGCCAAGCGTAGCTCAAGTTATGCTTGCCGAAGCGCAGGTCTCACCCACCACAGAAACGCCTAACGCCTCCATGGCGCGCACACGCCGTGGCGCCTTCCTTCACGTGCGAAACGCCTTTCCCAAGGCGCAGGTCCACTTGCACGTGGTGTAGGGGTCTCCTGCACTGTTTCCACGCACCCTACCCACTTTTGGGTCGAGTTTGGTGATGGGGTGTGACGAGGTTCGAAACCTGTCGGCGGACCTGCAGTCAGAATTTTGACGAAGTCCCCGAGTAACAAAACGTACTACTGAGTTTCGGACGTCGAGCCATGATTTTGGATAAGTCCCCCAGTAACAACCCGCAGTACTGGATCCGGTGGATGAGCCACCTGATCAGGTGGATTATCCACCGGACGCCCCGGCAGGCCTTCCGGAGCAATTTCTCCAGATGGTATTTTTGTTACTCAATCCGGTCGATTATCCACCGTATTTCGAGTCGCAGCCGGCTCCTCGAGTCGCTGCGCACACCCCAATTTTGGAAGGCCATATCTCCCTCGATACTTGTCCGGTTCCGGCGAAACAACATCCACCGGAGTCAACGACTTGTCAACTTTATGGGGCAATCCTCCATTTTAGGATCCGAGCATTTGTCGAGTCGCCAGATCTGCCGGAGCGGAGTTTTCACTTTCTGGCGGCTCGTCGGCGCCTCCCGACGCCGCACTTGGGCATGCGGATGGGCGATTCTCCAACATGGTCAACGTTGAAAACGCATAACACGAGTCACAAATGGTCAGTGGGGGAAACCATGGGTTGGGAACAATAGTTATCAACTAACAAGTAGACAGATTTTCAACAAGTAGTGGCACGGTGTGGCTAGCATGCACAGTGACCAACCAAAGGATGCATATATCACTGACTATGACCGAATAAGTCCACTATGTGTGGTCAACATTGAAAACTCATAACACGAGTCACAAATGTTTATAGGGAGAGACAATGGGTTGGGAACCGTGTGTATCGACTAGAAAGGACAAAGAACTTCAATACGTAGTGGCACGGTGTGGCTAATATGCACACCAAACAACCAAACTAGGCATATGTTACTGACCATGACAAGAGAATATCAACATGGGTGGTCAACGTTGACCAACTACAACATGAGTCACAAACGTTCAAGGGAGGAAACAATGCTATGGGAATATCAGTTCTCAAATAGCAAGTACAACGACCTTCAGTCAGTAGTAGCACGGTGTGGCTACCATGCACAGTGACTGACTATAGTAGGCATACGTACTGCCTTTGACCAAATAAATCCGTTGTGTGTGGTTAACGTTAACAACTCATAATACGAGTCACAAATGGTCAGAAGGGAGAAACAATGGGTTGGGAACACCAAGTATCAAATAGCAAGCACAAGGAGCTTCAATACGTTCTGGCACGGTGTGGATACCATGCACGATGACCAACCAAAGTAGGCATATGTCACTGACCATGACCAAATAATGTCACTATGTGTGGTAAACTTTGACAACTCATAACACGAGTCACAAATGGTCAGGGAGGAAGATAATGGTTTGTGAATACTAGTTATCCACTAGCAATTATAAATACCTTCAATATGTAGTGGCACAGTGTGGCTACATTGCACAGTGATCAACCAAAGTATGCATATGTCACAAACCATGAACAAAGAATTTCACTTCATGTGGTCAATATTTACGACTCACAACACGAGTCAGAGATAGTCAGAGGGTGCTAACAATGGCCTGGGAACAATAGCTGTCAACAAGAAAGCAAAAAGACCTTCGATACGTAATGACACGGCGTGATAACCATGTACACTGAAAAACCAAAGTAGGCACATGCCACTAACCATGACCAAACGAATTTCACAGAGTGTGGTCAACGTTGAAAATTCATCACACGAGTCACAAATGGTCAGAGGAATAAACAATGGGTTAGGAACACTAGTTATCAACTAGCAAGTACAACGAACTTCAACGAGTAGTGGCACGGTGTGGCTAGTGCACACAGTGACCAACCAAAGGATGAATACGTCACTGACTGTGACTGAAGAAATCCACTACGTGTGGTCAACATTGACAACTCATAACACGAGTCACGAATGGTCAGAGGGAGAGACAATGGTTTGGGAACCCTATTCATGGACTAGAAGGGACAAATAACTTCAATACATGGTGGCACGGTGTGGCTAATATGCACACCAAACATCCAGACTAGGCATATGTCACTGACCATGTCCAAGGAATTTCAATATGGGTGGTCAACGTTGACCAACCATAACACGAGTCAAAAACGGTCAGGGGAGGAAACAATGGTTTGGGAATATCAGTTCTCAACTAGCAAGTACAACGACCTTCAGTGAGTAGTAGCACAGTGTGGCTACCAAGCTCAATGACCGACCAAAGTAGGCATATGCACTGTCTTTGACCAAATAAATCTGCTGTGTGTGGACAGCGTTGACAACTCATAATACGAATCACAAATGGTCAGAGGGGGAAACAATGGTCTGGGAACATCAGGTATCAACTAGCAAGCACAAGGACCTTCAAAACGTTGTGGCACGGTGTCGATACCATACACAATGACCAACCAAATTAGGCATATGTCACTGACCATGACCAAATAATGTCGCTAAGTGTGGTAAACTTTGACAGCTCATAACACGAGTCACAAATGGTCAGAGTGGAAGACAATGGTTTGTGAATACTAGTTATCGACTAGCAAGTACAAATTCCTTTAATGTGTAGTGGCACAGCGTGGCTACCATGCAGAGTAACCAACCAAAGGATGCATATGTCATTGACCATGACCAACGAACTTGACTTCATGTAGTCAGCATTGACAACTCACAACACGAGTCATGGATATTGAGAGGGGCTAACAACGGTTTCGGAATACTAGCTATCAACTAGAAAGCACAAAGACATTCGATACGTAGTGACACGGCGTGGTAACCATGTACAGGGACAAACCAAAGTAGGCATATGTCACTAACCATGACCGAACGGATTTCACAGTGTGTGGTCAACGTTGAAAACTCATAACACGAGTCACAAATGGTCAGTGGGGGAAGCCATGGGTTGGGAGCACTAGTTATCAACTAGCAAGTAGAAAGGTTTCCAAGTAGTGGCACGGTGTTGCTAGCTTGCACAGTGACCAACCAAAGGATGCATATGTCACTGACTATGACCGAAGAAGTCCACTGTGTGTGGTCAACATTGACAACTCATAACACGAGTCCCAAATGGTCAGAGGGAGAGACAATGGTTTAAAACCCCTATGTATCGACTTACAAGGACAAAGAACTTCAATACGTAGTTGTACGGTGTGGCTAATATGCACACCAAACAACCAAACTAGGCATATGTCACTGACCATGACCAGAGAATTTCAATATGGGTGGTCAACGTTAACCAACCATAACACGAGTCACAAACGGTCAAGGGAGGAAACAATGCTGTGGGAATATCAGTTCTCAACTAGAAATTACAACGACCTTCAGTTAGTAGTAGCATGGGGTGGCTACCATGCACAATGACCGACCAATGTACTGCCATTGACCAAAGATATCCGCTGTGTGTGGTCAACGTTGACAATTCATAATACGAGTCAGACATGATCAGAGGGGGAAACAATGATTTTCTAACACCAAGTATCAACTAGCAGCACAAGGATCTTCAATACGTTTTGGCACGGTATGGATACCATGCACGATGACCAACCAAATAGGCATATGTCACTAACCATGACCAAATAATGTCACTATGTGTGGTAAATTCAGACAGCTCATAACACAAGTCACAAATGGTCAGAATGGAAGACAATGGCTTGTGAATACTAGTTATCGAGTAGCAAGTACAAATACCTTCAATATGTAGTGGCACAGCGTGGCTACCATGCACAGTGACAAACCAAAGTATGCATATGTCACTGACCATAACCAACGAACTTCACTTCATGTGGTCGGCGTTTACAACTCACAACACGAGTCACAAATAGTCAAAGGGGGGTAACATTGGTTTGGGATTACTAGCTATTGACAGTAACGCACAAATACCTTCAATACGTAGTGACACGGCGTGGTAACCATGTACAGTGACAACCCAAAGTAGGCATATGTCCCTAACCATGACCAAACGAATTTCACAGTGTGTGGTCAACGTTGAAAAGTCATCACACGAGTCACAAATGGTCAGAGGGGGAAACAATGGGTTAGGAACACTAGTTATCAACTAGCAAGTACGAAGAACTTCAACAAGTAGTGGCACGGTGTGGCTAGCGTGCATAGTGACCAACCAAAGGATGAATACGTTACTGACTATGACCGAAGAAGTCCACTACGTGTGGTCAACATTGACAACTCATAACACGAGTCACGAATGGTCAGAGACAATGGTTTGGGAACCCAATGCATGCACTAGAAAGGAAAAATAACTTCAATACGTAGTGGCACGATGTGGCTAATATGCACACTAAACATCCAAACTAGGCAAATGTCACTGACCATGACCAGAGAATTTCAGTATGGGTGGTCAACGTTGACCAACCATAACACGAGTCACAAACGGTCAGGAGAGGAAACAATGCCATGGGAATATCAGTTCTCAACTAGCAAGTACAATGACCTTCAGTCAGAATTAGCACAGTGTGGCTACCATGCACAATGACCGACCAAAGTAGGCATATGTACTGTCTTTGACGAAAGAACTCCGCTGTGTCTGGTCAACGTCGACAACTCATAATACAAGTCACGAATGGTCAGAGGGGGAAACAATGGTTTGGGAACACCAAGTATCAAGTAGGATGCACAAGGAGCTACACTGCGTTGTCGCACGGTGTGGATACCATGCACGATGACCAACCAAGGTATGCATATCTCACTGACCATGACCAAAGAATGTCATCATGTGTGGTAAACTTTGACAACTCATAACACGAGTCACAAATGGTCAGGGTGGAAGATAATGGTTTGTGAATACTGGTTATCGACTAGCATGTACAAATACCTTCAAGATGTAGTGGCACAGTGTGGCTACAATGCACAGTGACCAACCAAAGTACTCATATCTCACTCACCATGAACAAAGAATTTCACTTCATGTGGTCAATGTCGACAGCTGACAACACGAGTCACAGATATTCAGAGGGGGTAACAATGGTTTGGGAACACTCGTTATCAGCAAGAAAGCACAGGGACCTTCAATACCTAGTGACACGGCGTGGTAACCATGTACAATGACAAACAAAAGTAGGCATATGTCACTAACCATGACCAAACGAATTTCACAGTGTGTAATCAACATTGAGAACTCATAACACGAGTCACAAATGGTCAGTGGGGGAAACCATGGGTTGGGAACAGTAGTTATCAACTAGCGGGTAGAAAGATTTTCAACAAGTAGTGGCATGGTGTGGCTAGCATGCACAGTGACCAACCAAAGGATGCATATGGCACTGACTATAACCGAAGAAGTCCACTATAAGTGGTCAACATTGACAACTCATAACACGAGTCACAAATGGTCAGAGGGAGAGACAATGGTTTGGGAACCCTACGTATCAACTAGAAAGGACACAGAACTTCAATACGTAGTGGCACGGTGTGGATACTATGCACACCAAACAACCACAGTAGGCATATCTCACTGACCATGACGAAATAATTTCAATATGGGTGGTCAACATTCACCAACCATAACACGAGTCACAGACAGTCAGAGGGGGAAACAATGGTCTGGGAATATCTGTTCTCAACTAGCTAGAATAGCGACTTTCAATCAGTATAAGCACGGTGTGGCTACCATGCACAATGACCGATCAAAGTAAGCATATGTACTGCCTTGACCAAAGAAATCCGCTGTATGTGGACAGTGTTGACAACTCATAATACGAATCACAAATGGTCAGAGGGGAAAACAATGGTCTGGGAACATCAGGTATCAACTAGCAAGTACAAGGACCTTGAAAACATTGTGGCACGGTGTGGATACCATGCACGATGACCAACCAAAGTCGGCATGTGTCACTGACCATGACCAAATAATGTCACTGAGTATGGTTAAGTTTGAGAGCTCATAACACGAGTCACAATGGTCAGAATGGAAGACAATGATTTGTGAATACCAGTTATCGACTAGCAAGTACAAATACCTTTGATATGTAGTGGCACAACGTGGCTACCATGCACAGTGACCAACCAAAGGATGCATATGTCACTGACCATGACCAACGAACGTCACTTCATGTGGTCAGCATTGAAAGCTCACAACACGAGTCACAGATGGTCAAAGGGGGGTAACAATGGTTTGGGACCACTAGCTATTAACTAGAAAGTACAAATACCTTTAATATGCAGTGACACCGCGTGGTAACCTTGTACAGTGACAAAAAAGAGTAGGCATATCTCACTAACCATGAAGAAACGGATTTCACAGTTTGTGGTCATTGTTCAAAACTCATAACACGAGTCACAAATGGTCAGTGGGGGAAACAATGGGTTGGGAACACTAGTTATGCACTAGCAAGTAGAAAGATTTTCAGCAAGTAGTGGCACAGTGTGGATAGCGTGCACAGTGACCAATCGAAGGATGCATATGTCACTGACTATGACCGAAGAAGTCCACTATGTGTGGTCAACATTGACAACTCATAACACGAGTCACAAATGGTCAGAGGGAGAGACAATAGTTTGGGAACCCTATGTTTCGACTAGAAAGGACAAAGAACTTCAATATGTAGTGGCACAGTGTGGCTACTATGCACACCAAACAACCAAACTAGGCATATGTCACTGACCATGAAAAAAGACTTTCAATGTGGGTGGTCAACATTCACCAACCATAACACGAGTCACAAACGGTTAGAGGGGGAAACAATGGTCTGGGAATATCAGTTCTCAACTAGCAAGTACAGAGACCTTCAATCAGTAAAAGCACGGTATGGCTACCATGAAAAAATGACCGACCAAAGTAGGCATATGTACTGCCTTTGACCAAAGAAATCCGCTGTGTGTGGACAGCGTTGAGAACTCATAATACGTATCACAAATTGTATGAGGGGGAAACAATGGTCTGGGAACATCAGGTATCAACTAGGAAGCACAAGGACCTTCAACAAGTTGTGGCACGGTGTGGATGCCATGTAGGATGACCAACCAAAGTAGGCATATGTCACTGACCATGACCAAAAAATGTCACTAAGTGTGGTAAACTTTGACAGCTCATAACACGAGTCACAAATGGTCAGAGTGGAAGACAATGGTTCCTGAATACTGGTTATTGACTAGCAAGTACAAAGACCTTCAATATGTAGTGGCACAGCATGGCTACCATGCACAGTGACCAACGAAAGCATGCATATGTCACTGACCATGACCAACGAATCTCACTTCATGTGGTCAGCGTTGATAACTCACAACACGAGTCGGAGATATTCAAAGGGGTATAACAATGGTTTGGGAACACTAGCTATTAACTAGAAAGCACAAATACATTTAATATGAAGTGACACGGCGTGGTAACCATGTAAAGTGACAAACCAAAGTAGGCATATGTCACTAACCATGACCAAACGAATTTCACAGTGTGTGGTCAATATTGAAAACTCATAACACGAGTCACAAATGGTCAGAGCGGGAAACAATGGGTTGGGAACACTAGTTGTCAACTAGCAAGTACGAAGAACTTCAACAAGTAGTGGCACGGTTTGGCTAGCGTGCACAGTGGCCAACAAAAGGATGAATACGTCACTGACTACAACCGAAGAAATCCAGTATGCGTGGTCAACATTCCCAACTCATAACACGTGTCACAAATGGTGAGAGGGAGAGACAATGGTTTGGGAACCCTATGCATGGACTATAAAGGACAAATAACATCAATACGTAGTGGCACGGTGTGGCTACTATGCACACCAAACAGCCAAACTATGCATATGTCACTGACCATGACCAAAGATTTTCAATATGGGTGGTCAACGTTCACCGACCATAACGCGAGTCACAAACGGTCAGGGGGGGAACAATGGTCCGGGAATATCAGTTTTCAACTAGCAAGTATAACGACCTTCAATCAGTAGTAGCACGGTGTGGCTACCATGCCGAATGACCGACCAAAGTAGGCATATGTACTGCCTTTGACCAAACAAATACGCTGTGTTTGGTCAAAGTTGACACTTCAGTATATGAGTCACAAATACTCAGACGGGGAAACAATTGTTTGGAAACACCAGGTATCAACTAGCAAGCACAATGACCTTCAATACGTTGTGGCACGGTGTGGATACCATGCACGATGACCAACCAAGGCATGCATATGTCACTGACCATGACCAAAGAATGCCACCATGTGTGGTAAACTTTGACAGCTCATAACACAAGTCACAAATGGTCCGATTGGAAGATAATGGTTTCTAAATACTAGTTATCGACTAGCAAGTACAAATACCTTCCATATGTAGTGGCACACTGTGGCTACAATGCACAGTGACCAACCAAAGTATGCACATGTCACTGACCAAAGATTTTCACTTCATGTGGTCAATGTTGACAACTGACAACACGAGTCACCGATATTCAGAGGGGCTAACAACGGTTTGGGAACACTAGCTATCAACTAGGAAGCACAAAGACCTTTCAAACGTAGTGACACGGCATGGTAGCCATGTACAGGGACATACCAAAGTATGCATATGTCACTAACCATGACCAAACGGATTTCACAGTGTGTGATCAACGTTGAAAACTCATAACACGAGTCACAAATGGTCAGTGGGGAAAACCATGGGTTGGGAACACTAGCTATCAACTAGCAAGTAGAAATGTTTTCAACAAGTAGTGGCATGGTGTGGCTAGCGTGCACAGTGACCAACCAAAGGATGCATATGTCACTGACTATGACTGAAGAAGTCCACTATGTGTGGTCAACATTGACAACTCATAACACGAGTCACAAATGGTCGGAGGGACAGACAATGGTTTGGGCACCCTATGTATCGACTAGAAAGGACAAAGAAGTTCAATACGCAGTGGCACGGTGTGGCTACTATGCACACCAAACAACCAAAGTAGGCATATGTCACCAACCATGACCAGATAATTTCAATATGGGTGGTCAACGTTGAACAACCATAACACGAGTCACAAATGGTAAGGGGAGGAAACAATGCTATGGGAATATCAGTTCTCAACTAGCAAGTACAACGGCCTTCAGTCAGTAGTAGCACGGTGTGGCTACCATGCACAATGACCGACCAAAGTAGGCATATGTACTGCCTTTGACCAAAGAATTCCGCTGTGTGTGGTCAACATTGACAATTCACAATACGAGTCACAAATGGTCAGAGGGGGAAACAATGGTTTGGGAACACCAAGTATCAAATAGCAAGCACAAGGAGCTTCAATACGTTGTTGCACGGTGTGGATACCATGCACAATGACCAACCAAAGTAGGCATATGTCACTGACCATGAGCAAATAATGTCACAAAGTGTGGTAAACTTTCAGAACTCATAACACGAGTCACAAATGGTCACGGTCGACGATAATGGTTTGTGAATACTTGTCATCGACTAGCAAGTACAAATTCCTTCAACATGTAGTGGCACACTGTGGCTACAGTGCACAGTGATCAACCAAAGTATGCATATCTCACTGACCATGAACAAAGAATTTCACTTCATGTGGTCAACATTTACGACTCACAACACGAGTCATTGATAGTTAGAGGGTGCAAACAATGGTTTGGGAACACCAGCTGTCAACAAGAAACCACAAAGACGTTCGATACATAATGACATGGCGTGGTAACCATGTACAGTGACAAACCAAAGTAGGTATATGTCACAAACCATGACCAAACAGATTTCACAGTGTGTGGTCAACGTTGAAGACTCATAACACGAATCACAAATGGTCAGTGGGGGAAACCATGGGTTGGCAACACTAGTTATCAACTAGCAGGTATAACGATTTTCAACAAGTAGTGGCACGGTGTGGCTAGCGTGCACAGTGACCAACCAAAGGATGCACTCGTCACTGAATATGACCGAAGAAGTCCACTATGTATGGTCAACATTGACAACTCATCACACGAGTCACAAATCGTCAGAGGGAGAGACAATGGTTTGGTAAACCTATGTATCGACTATAAAGGACAAAGATCTTCAATATGTAGTGGCACAGTGTGGCTACTATGCACACCAAACAACCAAACTAGGCATATGTCACCGACCATGATGAAAGAATTTCAATATGGGTGGTCAACATTCACCAACCATAACACGAGTCACAAATCGTCAGAGGGAGAGACAATGGTTTGGTAAACCTATGTATCGACTATAAAGGACAAAGATCTTCAATATGTAGTGGCACAGTGTGGCTACTATGCACACCAAACAACCAAACTAGGCATATGTCACCGACCATGATGAAAGAATTTCAATATGGGTGGTCAACATTCACCAACCATAACACGAGTCACAAACGGTCAGAGGGGGAAACAATGGTCTGTGAATATCAGTTCTCAACTAGCAAGTACAGCGACCTTCAATCAGTATGAGCACGGTGTGGCTACCATGCACAATGACCGACCAAAGTAGGCATATGTACTACCTTTGACCAAAGAAATCCGCTGTGTGTGGTCAGCGTTGACAACTCATAATAGGACTCACAGATGGTCAGAGGGGGATACAATGGTTTGGGAACACAAGGTATCAACTAGCAAGCACAAGGACCTTCAATACGTTGTGGCACGGTGTGGATACCAAAACGATGACCAACCAAAGTAGGCATCTGTCACTGACCATGAATAAATAATGTCACTAACTGTGGTAAACTCCGACAACTCATAACACGAGTCACAAATGGTCAGGGTGGAAGATAATGGTTTGTATAGACTATTTGTCAACTAGCAAGTACAAATACCTTCAACATGTAGTGGCACAGCGTGGCTACCATGCACAGTGACCAACTGAGGTATGCATATGTCACTGACCATGACGAACGAATTTCACTTCATGTGGTCAGCGTTGAGAACTCACAACACGATTCACTGATATTCAGAGGGGGTAACAATGGTTTGGGAACACTAGCTTACAACTAGAAGGCACAAAGACCCTCAATACGTAGCGACACAGCGTGGTAACCACGTACAGTAAAAAACCAGACCAGGCATATGTCACTAACCACGACCAAAGAATTTCAATATGGGTGGTCAACGTTCACAACCCGTAACATGAGTCACAAATGGTCATAGTTGGAAAACATGGTTTAAAAACACTATGTATCTTCCAGCAAGTACAAATATTTTTCGGATGTATTTGCACGGTGTGGCTACCGTGCACAATGACCTACCCAAGTAGGCATACATCACTGCTCATGACCAAAGAAGTTTAGTGTGTGTGGTCAACGTTCACAACTCATAATGCAAGTCAAAAATGGGCAGAGGGAGAAACAATGGTTTGGGAATACTCGGTATTGACTAGCAAGTACAAATACCTTCGATAAGTGGTGGCACGGTGTGGCTACCATGCACAGTGACCAACCAAAGTATGCTTGTGTCACTGGATGTCATACAAAGAGTTTCACTCTGTGTAGTCAACTTTCCATCTTACGGCTGGTCAATCGGAGCAATGGTTGAGAGGTTATTTAAGCTCGAAGTTGCAAAACTTGAAATTCCGTCTGCGTCAGTTTTTTATGATTAAACTAACTTTGTTATCATTCATACTTTTGGAAACCACCGTCTAATCTTACAGCCCCTTATTTAATGCCCTTTACGCGTAGGAACCCTTATCATGTCATATGGACATCATATGAACACCACGTGAGTTGACTTAGTGCTTATAGAGTTAGACTATGGAGCGGTAGGTCCTGGGTTTGAATCCTCGTACGCGCAATATAGAATAGGCTCGCCACCTGGGGAGGGGGGGGGTGTTGTGATACCTCAACTCTACCTTTGAGCCTAGGCCGTGGGGGGGGGGGGTACGGGGGTGTCATAATGCGGTCGCAAATCTGTCCTCCAGGTTGTCCACGGAACATCCCTCTCGGGGGGTGGGAGGGAGTATTCCAGTGAATGCACCTACGCGTAACAAATCAACAAAAACCGACCTGGTGTCATCCACACCGTGCCACAACATATTGAAGCCCCTTGTGCTTGCTATTTGATACTTAGTGTTCCCAAACCATTGTTTACCCCTCTGACCATTTGTGACTCGTATCATGAGTTGTCATCGTTGACCACACACAGCAGATTTCTTTGGTCAAAGGCAGTACATATGCCTACTTTGGTCGGTCATTGTGCATTGAACCCACATCGTGCTACTGCTGACTGATTGTCTTTGTACTTGCTAGTTGAGAACTAATACGCCCATAGCAATTTTTCCTCTCCTGACCATTTGTGACTCATGTTATGGTTGGTTAACGTTGGCCACCCATATTGAAATTCTCTGGTCATGATCAGTGACATATGCCTAGTTTGGTTAGTTGGTGTGCATACTAGGCACGCCGTGCCACTACATATTGAAGTTCTTTGTCCTTTCTAGTCAATACATAGGGTTCCCAAACCATTGTCTCTCCGTCTGACCATTTGTGACTCGTGGTGTGAGTTGTCAATGCTGACCACACATTGTGGACTTCTTCCATCATACTCAGTGACGTATGCATCCTTTGCTTGGTCACTGTGCATGCTACCCATACCGTGCCACTGCTTGTTGAAGGTCTTTATACTTGCTAGTTGATACCTAGTGTTCCCAACCCATTGTTTCTCCCTCTGACCATTTGTGACTCGTGTTATGCATTTTCAACGTTGACCACACACTGTGAAATTCGTTTGGTCATGGTCAGTTACATATGCCTACTCTGGTTTGCCTCTGTACATGGTTACCACGCCGTGTCACTGCGTATTGAATGTCTCCATGCTTTCTACTTGATAGCTAGTGTTCCCAAACCATTGTTCCCCCTTTGAATATCCGTGACTCGTGTTGTGAGTTGTCAACATTGACCACATGAAGTGAAATTCTTTGGTCATGGTCAGTGACATATGCATACTTTGGTTGGTCACTGTGCACTGTAGCCACACTGTGCCACTACATCTTGAAGGTATTTGTACTTGCTAGTCCATAACTAGTATTTATAAACCATTATCTTCCACTCTGACCATTTGTGACTCGTGTTATTATGTGTCAAAGTTTACCACACATGGTGATATTCTTCGGTCATGGCCAGTGACATATGCATACCTTGGTTGGTGATCGTGCATGGTATCCACACAGCGCCACAACGTATTGAATGTCATTGTGCTTGCTAGTTGATAGCTGGTGTTCCCAAACAATTGTTTCCCCCTCTGACTATTTCTGACTCGTATTATGAGTTGTCAACATTGACCACACACAGCGGCTTTCTTTGGTCAAAAGAAAGTACATATGCCTACTTTGGTCCGTCATTGTGGATCGTAGCCACACCCTGCTTATACTGATTGAAGGCTGTTGTACTTGCTAGATGAGAACTGAATTTCTCAGACCATTGTTTCCCACTCGGACTGTTTGTGACTCGTGTTATGGTTGGTGAACGTTGACCACCCATATTGAAATTCTTTGGTCATGGTCAGTGACATATGCCTAGTTTGGTTGTTTGGTGAACATAGTAACCACACCGTGCCACTACGTATTGAAGTTATTTGTCCTTTCTAGTCCATGCATAGGGTTCCCGAACCATTTTCTCTCCCTCTGACCATTTCTGACTCGTGTCATGAGTTGTCAACGTTGACCACGCATACAGGACTTCTTCGGTCATAGTCAGTGACGTATTCATCCTTTGGTTGGTCACTGTGCACGCTAGCCACACCGTGCCACTATTTATTGAAGGTCTTTGTACTTTCTAGTTGATAACTAGTGTTCCCAACCCATTGTTTCCCTCTCTAACCATCTGTAACTCCTGTTATGCGTTTTCAACGTTGATCACACACCGTGAAATTCTTTTGGTCATGGTTAGTGACATATGCCTACTTTGGTTTGTCACTATATATGGTTACCACGCCGTGTCACTACGTATGAAAGGTATATGTGCTTTCTAGTTTATAGCTGTTGTTCCCAAACCATTGTTACCCCCCTCTGACTATCAGTGACACGTGTTGTGAGTTGTCAACGTTGACCACATGAAGTGAAATTCATTGGTTATGGTCAGTGACATATACATACTTTGGTTGGTCACTGTGCATGGTAGCCACGCTGTGCCACTACATGTTGAAGGTATTTGTACTTGCTAGTCAATAACTAGTATTCACAAACAATTATCTTCCACCCTGACCATTTGTGACTCGTGTTATGAGTTGTCAAAGTTTACCACACTTAGTGACATTGTTTGGCCATGGTCAGTGAAATATGCATACTTTGGTTGGTCATCGTGTATGGTATCCACACCGTGCCACAACTTATTGGAGTTCCTTGTGCTTGCTAGTTGATACTTTGTGTTCCCAAACCATTGTCTCCCCCTTTGACCATTTGCGACTCCTATTATGAGTTGTCAACGTTGACCACACACAGCGGATTTCTTTGGTTAAAGGCAGTACATATGCTTACTTTGGTTAGTCATGGTACATGGTAACCACACCGTGTTTATACTGATTGAAGGTCGCTGTACTTGCTTGTTGAGAACTGATGTTCCCAGACCATTGTTTCCCCCTCTGACCGTTTGTGACTCTTGCTATGGTTGGTGAATGTTGGCCACCCATATTGAAATTCTCTGGTCATGGTCAGTGACATATGCCTCGTTTGGTTGGTTGGTGTGCATAGTAGCTGCAACGTGCCACTACGTATTGAAGTTCTTTGTCCTTTCGAGTCGATACATAGGGTTCCCAAACCATTGTCTTTTCCTCTGACCATTTGTGACTTGTGTTATGAGTTGTCAATGTTGACCATACATAGTGGACTTATTCGGTCATAGTCAGTGACATGTGCATCCTTTCGTTGGTCACTGTGCACGCTAGCCACAACGTGCCACTACTTGTAAGAAATCTTTCTACTTGCTAGTTCATAACTAGTGTTCCCAAGCCATGGTTTCCCCCACTGACCATTTGTGACTCATGTTATGAGTTTTCAACGTTGACCACAGACTGTCAAATCCGTTTGGTCATGGTTAGTGACATATGCCTACCTTGGTTTATCACTGTACATGGTTACCACGCCGTGTCACTGCGTATCGAATGTCTTTGTGCTTTCTAGTTGATAGATAGAGTTCCCAAACCATTGTTACCCCCTCTGAGTATCTGTCACTCGTGTTGTGAGTTGTCAACATTGACCACATGAAGTGAAATTCTTTGGTCATGGTCTGTGACATATGCATACTTTGGTTGGTCACTGTGCATTGTAGCCACACTGTGTCACTACATATTGATGTGATTTGTACTTGCTAGTCGATAACTAGTATTTAGAAACCATTGTCTTCCACTCTGACCATTTGTGACTCGTGTTATGAGTTGTCAAAGTTTACCACACATGGTGATATTCTTTGGTCATGGCCAGTGACATATGCATACCTTGGTTGGTCATCGTGCATGGTATCCACACCGTGCCACATAGTATTGAAGGTCATTGTGCTTTCTAGTTGATACCTGGTGTTCCCAAATAATTCTTTCCCCCTCTAACTATTTTGGACGCGTATTGTGAGTTGTCAACGTTGACCACACACAGCGGATTTCTTTGGTCAAAGGCAGTACATATGCTTACTTTGGTCGGTCATTGTGCATGGTAGCCACACCGTGCTACTACTGATTGAAGGTCGTTGTACTTGCTAGTTAAGAACTGATATTCCCGGACCATTGTTTCCCCCTCTTACCGTTTGTTACTCGTGTTCTGGTTGGTGAACGTTGACCACCCATATTGAAATTCTTTGGTCATGGTTAGTGACATATGCCTAGTTTGGTTGTTTGGTGTGCATAGTAGCGACACCGAGCCACTACGTATTGAAGTTATTTGTCCTTTCTAGTCCATGCATAGGGTTCCCAATCCATTGTTTCTCCCTCTGACCATTTGTGACTCGTGTCATGAGTTGTCAATGTTGACCACACATGGTGGACTTCTTTGGTCATAATCAGTGACGTATTCATCCGTTGGTTGGTCACTGTGCAAGCTAGTCACACCGTGCCACTACTTGTTGAAATTCTTCGTACTTGCTACTTGATAACTAGTGTTCCCAATCCATTGTTTCCCCCTCTGACCAGTTGTGACTTGTGTGATGAGTTTTCAACGTTGACCACACACAGTGAAATTCGTTTGGTCATGGTTAGTGACATATGCCTACTTTGGTTTGTCACTGTACATGGTTACCACACTGTGTCACTTTGTATTGTAGGTATTTGTGCTTTCTAGATAATAGCTAGTGTTCCCAAACCACTGTTGTCCCCCTTTGACTATCTGTGAATCGTGCTGTGAGTTGTGAACGTTGACCACATGAAGTGAAATTCATAGGTCATGGTCAGTGACATATGCATAATTTGGTTGGTCACTGTGCATTGTAGCCACACTGTGCCACTACATATTGAAGGTATTTGTACCTGCTAGTCGATAACTAGTATTCACAAACCATTATCTTCCACCTTGACCATTTGTGACTCGTGTTATGAGTTGTCAAAGTTTACCACACGTAGTGACATTATTTGGTCATGGTCAGTGACATATGCCTACTTTGGTTGGTCATCGTGCATGGTATCCACACCGTGCAACAGCTTTTTTAAAGTCCTTGTGCTTGCTAGTTGATACCTGGTGTTCCTAAACCATTGTCTCCCCCTCCGACCATTTGTGACTCCTATTATGAGTTGTCAACGTTGACCACACACAGTGGATTTCTTAGGTCAAAGGCACTACATATGCTTACGTTGGTCGGTCATTGTGCATGGTAGCCACACCGTGCTTATACCAATTGAAGGTTGCTGTACTTGCTAGCTGAGAACTGATTTTCCCAGACCATTGTTTCCCCCTTTGAACGTTTGTGACTCGTGTTATGGTTGGTGAATATTGACCACCCATATTGAAATTCTATGGTCATGGTCAGTGGCATATGCCTCATTTGGTTGTTTGGTGTGCATAGTAGCCACAACGTGCCACTACACATCGAAGTTCTTTGTCCTTTCTAGTCAATACATAGGGCTCCCCAACCATTGTCTCTCCCTCTGACCATCTATTACTCGTGTTATGAGATATCAATGCTGACCATACATAGTGGACTTCTTCGGTCATAGTCAGTGACATATGCATCCTTTAGTTGGTCACGTTGCACGCTAGCCACACCGTGCCACTGGTTTTTGGAAATATTTCTACTTGCTAGTTCATAACTAGTATTGCAAACCCATGGTTTCCCCCGCTGACCATTTGTGACTCGTGTTATAAGTTTTCACCGTTGACCACACACTGTCAAATCCGTTTGGTCATGGTTAGTGACATATGTCTACTTTGGTTTGACTGTACATGGTTACCACACCGTGTCACTACGTATCAAAGGTCTTTGTGCTTTCTAGTTGATAGCTATTGTTCCCAAACCATTGTTACCCCTTCTGAATATCTGTGACTCGTGTTGTGAGTTGTCAACATTGACCACATTAAGTGAAACTCTTTCATCATGGTCAGTGACATATGCATACTTTGGTTGGTCACTGTGCATTGTAGCCACACTGTGCCACTACTTATTGAAGGTATTTGTACTTTATAATCGATAACTATTTTTCACAAACCATTATCTTCCACCCTGACCATTTTTGAATCGTGTTATGAGTCGTGAAAGTTTACCACACTTAGTGACATTATTTGGTCATGGTCAGTGACATATGCCAACTTTGGTCGGTCATTGTGCATGGTATCCACACCGTGCCACAACGTATTGAAGCCCCTTGTGCTTGCTATTTGATACTTGGTGTTCCCAAACCATTGTTTCTCCACCTGACCATTTGTCACTCGTATTATGAGTTGTCAACGTTGACCACACACAGCGGATTTCTTTGGTCAAAGACAGTACATATGCCTGCTTTGGTCGGTCATTGTGCATGGTAGCCACACCGTGCTACTACTGACCGAATGTCGTTGTTCTTGCTAGTTGATAACTGATATTCCCATAGCATTGTTTCCTCTCCTGACCGTTTGTGACTCGTGTTATGGTTGGTCAACGTTGGCCACCCATATTGAAATTCTCTGGTCATGGGCAGTGACATATGCCTAGTTTGGTTGTTTGGTGTGCATATTAGCCACACCGTGCCTCTACGTATTGAAGTTCTTTGTCCTTTCTAGTCGATACATAGGGTTCCCAAACCATTGTCTCTCCCTCTGACCATTTGCGACTCGTGATATGAGTTGTCAATGTTGACCACACATAGTGGACTTCTTCGGTCATAGTTAGTGACGTATGCATCCTTTGGTTAGTCGCTGTGCACGCTAGCCATACCGTGCCACTCTTTGTTGAAGCTCTTTGTACTTGCTAGTTGATAACTAGTGTTCCCAATCCATTGTTTCCACCTTTGACCGTTTGTGACTCGTGTTATGCGTTTTCAACGTTGACCACACACTGTGAAATTCTTTTGGTCATGGTTAGTGACATATGCCTACTTTGTTTTGTCACTATACATGGTTGCCACCCCGTGTCACTACGTATTGAAGGTCTTCATGCTTTCTGGTTGATAGCTAGTGTTCTCAAACCATTGTTACCCCTTATGAATATCTGTGACTCGTGTTGTGAGTTGTCAACATTGACCACATGAAGTGAAATGCTTTGGTCATGGTCAGTGACATATGCATACTTTGGTTGGTCACTGTGCATTGTAGCCATACTGTGCCACTACATATTAGAGGTATTTGTACTTGCTAGTCGATAACTAGTATTTCTAAACCATTATCTTCCACTCTGACCAGTTCTCACTCATATTATGAGTTCAAAGTTTGCCACACATGGTGATATTTTTTGGTCATTGCCAGTGACATATGCATGCCTTGGTTGGTCATCGTGCATGGTATGCACACCGTGCTACAACATATTGAAGGTCATTGTGCTTGCTAGTTGATGCCTGGTGTTCCCAAATGATTGTTTCCCCCTGTGACTATTGGGGACTGGTATTATGAGTTGTCAACGTCGACCATACATAGTGGACTTCTTTGGTCATAGTCAGTGCCATATGCAGCCTTTGGTTGGTCACTGTGCACGGTAGCCACACC
This sequence comes from Penium margaritaceum, assembly GCA_023375785.1. Classification (NCBI taxonomy): domain Eukaryota; kingdom Viridiplantae; phylum Streptophyta; class Zygnematophyceae; order Desmidiales; family Peniaceae; genus Penium; species Penium margaritaceum. The sequence continues at coordinate 135,743 of SZWC01001846.1, read as the reverse complement.
GTGTTACTACGTGTTGAAAATATTTCTACTTGCTAGTTGATAACTAGTGTTCCCAACCCTTGGTTTCCCCCACTGATCATTTGTGAGTCGTGTTATGAGTTTTCAACGTTGACCACACACTTTCAAATCCGTTTGGTCATGGTTAGTGACGTATGCCTACTTTGGTTTGTCACTGTACATGGTTACCACGCCGTGTCACTATGTATCAAAGGTCTTTGTGCTTTCTAGTTGATAGCTAGTGTTCCCAAACCATTGTTATCCCCTCTGAATATCCGTGACTCGAGTTGTGAGTTGTCAACATCGACCACATGAAGTGAAATTTGTAGTCACACTGTGCCATTGCACATTGTAGTCACACTGTGCCACTGCACATTGAAGTTATTTGCACTTTCTAAGGTAGTGTTGAGATATCACAACATGGCCGCCCCCCCTTCCCCCAGGTCGCGAGCCTAATCTATATTGCACGTAGGAGGATTCAAACCCAGGACCTATCGCTCAAAATCTAACTCTACAAGCACTAAGCCAGCTCACATGCTGTTCATGTGATGTCCAAATGACATTACAAGGGTTCCTATGGGTAAAGGGCATAAAGTAAGGGGGTGTAAGATTACAGGGTAGTTTTCAAAATTATGAAAGATAAGAAAGTTAGTTTAATCATAAAAATTTGATTCAGACGGAATTGCACATTTTGCAGCTTCGAGCTTGAATAACCTATCAACCGTTGCTCCGATTGACCAGCCGTAAGAAGGAAAGTTGACTACACATAGTGAACTCTTTTTATGATATTCAGTGACACAAGCATACTTTGGTTGGTCATTGTGCATGGTAGCCACACCGTGCCACCACTTATCGAATGTCTTTGTACTTGCTAGTCGATACCGAGTATTGCCAAACCATTGTTTCTCCCTCTGCCCATTTTTGACTTGTATTATGAGTTGTTAACGTTGATCGTACACACTAAATTTCTTTGGTCCTGAACAGTGACGTATGCCTACTTGGATAGGTCATTGTGCACGGTAGCCACACCATGCCAATACATACGGAAGATATTTATACTTGCTAGAATATACATTGTGCTTTGAAACCATTTCCCCCCCTCTGACCATTTGTGACTCATGTTATGGGTTGTCAACATTGACCAACCATGTTGAAATTCGTTGGTCATGGTTAGTGACATATGCCTTGTTTGGTTTGTCACATGGTCACCACGTCGGTTCACTGCGTATTGAAGGTCTTCGTGCTTCCTAGTTGATAGCTAGTGTTCCCAAACCATTGCTATCCCCCTCAGACTATCAGTGACTCATGTTGTGAGTTGACAACATTGACCACATGAAGTGAAAATTGTTGGTCATGGTCAGTGACATATGCATACTTTGGTTGGTCACTGTGCATTGTATCCACACTGTACCACTACATATTGAAGGTATTTGTACTTGCTATTCGATAACTAGTATTCACAAACCATTATCTTCCACCCTGACCATTTGTGACTCGTGTTATGAGTTGTCGAAGTTTACCACACTTAGTGACATTGTTTGGCCATGGTCAGTGACATATGCCTACTTTGGTTGGTCATCGTGCATGGTATCCACACCGTGCCACAACTTGTTGAAGGTCCTTGTGCTTGCTAGTTGATACCTTGTGTTCCCAAATCATTGTCTCCCCCTTTGACCATTTGCGACTCCTATTCTGAGTTGTCAACGTTGACCACACACAGCCGATTTCTTTGGTCAAAGGCAGTACATATGCTTACGTTGGTCGGTCATGGTGCATGGTAACCACACTGTGTTTATACTGATTGAAGGTCGCTGTACATGCTTGACGGGAACTGATGTTCCCAGACCATTGTTTCCCCCTCTGACCGTTTGTGACTCTTGCTATGGTTGGTGAATGTTGACCACCCATATTCAAATTCTCTGGTCATGGTCAGTGACATCTGCCTCGTTTGGTTGGTTGGTGTGCATAGTAGCTGCAACGTGCCACTACGTATTGAAGTTCTTTGTCCTTTCTATTCGATACATAGGGTTCCCAACCCATTGTCTTTCCCTCTGACCATATGTGACTTGTGTTATGAGTTGTCAATGTTGACCATACATAGTGGACTTATTCGGTCATAGTCAGTGACATGTGCATCCTTTCGTTGGTCACTGTGCACGCTAGCCACACCGTGCCACTACTTGTAAGAAATCTTTCTACTTGCTAGTTCATAACTAGTGTTCCCAAGCCATGGTTTCCCCCACTGACCATTTGTGACTCATGTTATGAGTTTTCAACGTTGACCACAGACTGTCAAATCCGTTTGGTCATGGTTAGTGACATATGCCTACTTTGGTTTGTCACTGTACATGGTTACCACGCCGTGTCACTGCGTATCAAAGGTCTTTGTGCTTTGTAGTTGATAGCTAGAGTTCGCAAACCATTGTTACCCCCTCTGAATATGTGTGACTCATGTTGTGAGTTGTCAACATTGACCACATGAAGTGAAACTCTTTCATCATGGTCTGTGACATATGCATACTTTGGTTGGTCACTGTGCATTGTAGCCACACTGTGCCACTACGTATTGAAGTTATTTGTACTTACTAGTCGATAACTACTATTCAGAAACCATTGTCTTCCACCCTGACCATGTCTGACTCGTGTTATGAGTTGTCAAAGTTTACCACACTTAGTGACATTATTTGGTCATGGTCAGTGACACATGCCTACTTTGATTGGTCATTGTGCATGGTATCCACACCGTGCCACAACGTATTGAAGCCCCTTGTACTTGCTTTTTGATACTTGGTGTTCCCAAACCATACTTCCCCCCCTAAGACCATTTGTGACTCGTATTATCAGTTGTCAACGTTGACCACACACAACGGATTTCTTTGGTAAAAGGCAGTACATATGCCTGCTTTGGTCGGTCGTTGTGCATGGTAGCCACACCGTGCTGTTACTGACTGAAGGTCATTTTACTTGGTAGTTGTTGACTGGTATTCCCATAGCATTGTTTCCTCTCCTGACCGTTTGTGACTCGTGTTATAGTTGGTCAACGTTGGCCACCCATATTGAAATTCTCTGGTCATGATCAGTGACATATGCATAGCTTGGTTGTTTGGTGTGCATATTAGCCACACCCTGCCACTACGTATTAAAGTTCTTTGTCCTTTCTACTCGATACATAGGGTTCCCGAACCATTGTCTCTCCCTCTGACCATTTGCGACTCGTGGTGTGAGTTGTCAATGCTAACCACACATAGTGGACTTCTTCGGTCATAGCTAGTGACGTATGCATCCTTTGACTGGTCATTGTGCACGCTATCCATACCGTGCCACTGCCTTTTGAAGGTCTTTGTACTTGCTAGTTGATACTAGTGTTCCCAGACCATTGTTTTCCCCTTTGACCATTTGTGACTCGTGTTATGCGTTTTCAACGTTGACCACACACTGTGAAATTCTTTTGGTCATGGTTAGTGACATATGCCTACTTTGTTTTGTCACTGTACATGGTTACCACGCCGTGTCACTATGTATTGAAGGTCTTTGTGCTTTCTAGTTGATAGCTAGTGTTCTCAGCCCATTGTTACCCCCTCTGAATATCTGTGACTCGTGTTGTGAGTTGTCAACATAGACCACATGAAGTAAAATGCTTTGGTCATGGTCAGTGACATATGCATACTTTGGTTGGTCACTGTGCATTGTAGCCATGCTGTGCCACTACATATTGGAGGTATTTGTACTTTCTAGTCAATAACTAGTATTTAGAAACCATTATTTTCACTCTGACCATTTGTGACTCGTGTTATGAGTTGTCAGAGTTTACCACACATGGTGATATTCTTTGGTCATGACCAGTGGCATATGCATGCCTTGGTTCGTCATCATGCATGGTATCCACGCTGTGCTACAACGTATTGAAGGTCATTGTGCTTGCTAGTGTATGCCTGGTGTTCAAAAATTATTGTTTCCCCCTCTGACTATTTGGGACTCGTATTATGAGTTGTCAACGTTGACCATACATAGTGGACTTCTTCGGTCATAGTCAGTGCCATATGCATCCTTTGGTTGGTCACTGTGCACGGTAGCCACACCGTGCCACTACTTCTTGAAAATCTTTCTACTTGCTAGTTGATAGCTAGTGTTTCCAACCCTTGGTTTCCCCCACTGACCATTTGTGACTCATGTTATGAGTTTTCAACATTGACCACACACTTTCAAATCCGTTTGGTCATGGTTAGTGACATATGCCTACTTTGGTTTGTCACTGTACACAGTTACCACGCCGTGTCACTATGTATCGGAGGTCTTTGTGCTTTCTAGTTGATAGCTAGTGTTCCCAAACCATTGTTACCCCTCTGAATATCTGTGACTCGTGTTGTGAGTTGTCAACATTGACCACATGAAGTGAATTGTTTTGTCATGGCCAGTGACATATGCATTGTAGTCACACTGTGCCACTGCACATTGAAGGTATTTGCACTTTCTAAGGTAGTGTTGAGGTATCATAACATGGCTGCCCCCCCCCCCCAAGGTCGCGAGCCTATTCTATATTGCGAGTAGAAGGATTCAAACCTAAGACCTATCACTCCACAATCTAACTCTATAAGCACTAAGCCAGCTCACATGCTGTTCATGTGATGTCAAAATGACATTATACGGGTTCCTATGGGTAAAGGGCATAAAGTAAGGGGGTGTACGGTTAGAGTGTAGTTTTCAAAATTATGAAAGATAAGAAAGTTAGTTTAATCATAAAAATTTGACGCAGACGGAATGTGAAATTTTGCAGCTTCGAGCTTGAATAACCTCTCAACCATTGCTCTGATTGACCAGCCGTAAGAAGGAAAGTTGACTACACACAGTGAAACTCTTTTTATGATATTCAGTGACAAAAACATACTTTGGTTTGTCATTGTGCATGGTAGCCACACCGCGCCACCACTTATCGAATGTCTTTGTACTTGCTAGTCGATACCGAGTATTCCCAAACCATTGTTTCTCCCTCTGCCCATTTTTGACTTGTATTATGAGTTGTTAACGTTGATCATACACACTAAACTTCTTTGGTCACGAACAGTGATGTATGCACACTTGGATAGGTCATTGTGCACGGTAGCCACACCATGCCAATACATACGGAAGATCTTTGTACTTGCTAGAAGATACATATTGTTTTGAAACCATTTCCCCCTCTGACCATTTTTTACTCATGTTATGGGTTGTGAGCATTGACCACCCATATTGAAATTCTTTGGTCGTGGTTAGTGACATATGCCTGATTTGGTTTGTCACTGTACGTGGTTACCACGCCATGTCACTACGTCTTGAAGGTCTATGTGCTTCCTAGTTGATAGCTAGTGTTCCCAAACCATTGTTACCCCCCTCATGTTGTGAGTTGACAACGTTGACCACATGAAGTGAAATTTGTTGGTCGTGGTCAGTGACATAGGCATAATTTGGTTTGTCACTATGCATTGTATCCACACTGTACCACTACATATTGAAGGTATTTGTACTTGCTATTCGATCACAAGTATTCACAAACCATTATCTTCCACCCTGACCATTTGTGACTCGTGTTATGAGTTGTCAAAATTTATCACACTTAGTGACATTATTTGGTCATGGTCAGTGGCATATGCCTACTTTGGTTGGTCATCGTGCATGATATCCACACCGTGCCACAACTTATTGAAGGTCCTTGTGCTTGCTAGTTGATACCTGGTGTTCCCAGACCATTGTCTCCCCCTCTGACCATTTGTGACTCATATTATGAGTTGTCAACGTTGACCACACACAGCGGATTTGTTTGGTCAAAGGCAGTACATATGCTTACTTTTGTCGGTCATTGTGCATGGTAGCCACACCGTGCTTATACTGATTGAAGGTCGCTGTACTTGCTATTTGAGAAATGATATTCATAGACCATTGTTCCCCCATCTGACCGTTTATGACTCGTGTTATGGTTGGGGAATGTTGACCACCCATATTGAAATTCTCTGGTCATGGTCAGTGACATATGCCTAGTTTGGTTATTTGGTGTGCATAGTAGCCACAACGTGCCACTACGTATTGAAGTGCTTTGTCCTTTCTAGTCGATACATAGGGTTCCCAAACCATTGTCTCTCCCTCTGACCATTTGTGACTCGTGTTATGAGTTGTCAATGTTGACCATACATAGTGGACTTCTTTGGTCATAGTCAGTGACATATACATCCTCTGGTTGGTCACTGTGCACGCTAGCCACACCGTGCCACTAATTGTTGGAAATCTTTCTACTTGCTAGTTCATAACTAGTGTTCCCAACCCATGGTTTCCCCCACTGACCATTTGTGACTCGTGTTATGAGTTTTCAACGTTGACCACACACTTTCAAATCCGTTTGGTCATGGTTAGTGACATATGCCTACTTTGGTTTGTCTCTGTACATGGTTACCACGCTGTGTCACTACGTATCGAAGGTCTTTGTGCTTTCTAGTTGATAGCTAGTGTTTCCAAACCATTGTTACCCCCTCTGAATATCTGTGACTCGTGTTGTGAGTTGTCAACATTGACCACATGAAGTGAAATTCTTCTGTCATGGTCAGTGACATATGCATGCTTTGGTTGGTCAACGTGCATTGTAGCCACACTGTGCCACTACATATTGAATGTATTTGTACTTTCTAGTTGACAACTACTATTCACAGACCATTCTCTTCCACCCTGACCGTTTGTGATACGTGTTGTGAGTTGTCAAAGTTTACCACACTTACTGACATTATTTGGTCATGTTCAGTGACATATGCCTACTTTGGTTGGTCATCGTGCATGGTATCCACACCGTACCACAACGTATTCAAGCCCTTTGTGCTTGCTATTTGATACTAGTTGTTCTCAAACCATTGTTTCCTCCTCTGACCATTTGTGACTCGTATCATGAGTTGTCAACGTTGATCACACACAGCGGATTTCTTTGGTCAAAGGCAGTACATATGCCTGCTTTGGTCGGTCATTGTGCGTGGTAGCCACACCGTGCCACTACTGACTGAAGGTCGTTGTACTTGCTAGTTGATAACTGATATTCCCATGGCATTGTTTCCTCTCCTGACCGTTTTTGACTCGTGTTATGGTTGGTCAACGTTGGCCACTCATATTGAAATTCTCTGGTCATGATCAGAGACATATGCCTAGTTTGGTTGTTTGGTGTGCATATTAGCCATACCGTGCCACTACGTATTGAAGTTCCTTGTTCTTTCTAGTCAATACATAGGGTTCCCGAACCATTGTCTCTCTTATGACCATTTGCGTCTCGAGGTTTGAGCTGTCAACGTTGACCACACATAGTGGACGTCTTCCGTCATAGTTAGTGACGTATGCATCCTTTGGTTGGTCACTGTGCACGCTAGCCATAGTGTGCCACTGCTAGTTGAAGGTCTTTGTACTTGCTAGTTGATAACTAGTGTTGCCAACCCATTGTTTCCCCCTTTGACCATTTGTGAGTAGTGTTTTCAACGTTGACCACACACTGTGAAATTCATTTTGTCATGGTTAGTGACGTATGCCTACTTTGGTTTGTCACTGTACATTGTTACCACGCCGTGTCTCTACCCATTGAAGGTCTCTGTGCTTTCTAATTGATAGCTTTTCTTCCCAAACCATTGTTACCCCTCTGAATATCTGTGACCCGTGATGTGAGTTGTCAACATTGACCACATGAAGTGAAATTCTTTCGTCGTGGTCAGTGACATATGCATACTTTGGTTGGTCACTGTGCATTGTAGCCACAATGTGCCACTACATATTGAATGTATTTGTACTTGCTAGTTGATAACTAGTATTCATAAACCATTATCTTCCACCCTGACCATTTCTGACTCGTGTTATGAGTTGTCATAGTTTACCATACTTAGTGACATTATTTGATCATGGTCAGTGACATATGCCTACTTTGGTTGGTCATCGTGCATGGTATCCACACCGTGCCACAAAGTATTGAAGCTCCTTGTGCTTGCAATTTGATACTTGGTGTTCCCAGTTCATTGTTTCCCTCTCTGACCATTTGTGACTCGTATGATGAGTTGTCAATGTTGAACACACAGCGGATTTCTTTGGTCAAAGGCAGTACATACGCCTACCTTGGTTGGTCATTGTGCATGGTAGCCACACTGTGCTACTACTGACTGAAGGTGGTTGTACTTGCTAGTTGAGAACTGATATTCCCATAGCATTGTTTCCTCCCCTGACCGTTTGTGACCCGTGTTATGGTTGGTCAACGTTGACCACCCATATTGAAATTCTCTGGTCATGGTCAGTGACATGCATAGTTTGGTTGTTCGGTGTGCATATTAGCCACACCATGCCACTACGTATTGAAGTCCTTTGTCCTTTCTAGCCAATACCTAGGGTTCCCAAACCATTGTCTCTCCCTCTGACCATCTGTGACTTGTGTTATGAGTTGTCATTTTTGACCACACATAGTGGACTTCTTCAGTCATAGTCAGTGACATATGCATCCTTTTATTGGTCACTGTGCATGCTAGCCATACCGTGCCACTGCTTGTTGAAGGTCTTTGTGATTGCTAGCTGATTACTAGTGTTCCCAGGCCATTGTTTCCCCCTCTGATCATTTGTGACTCGTGTTATGCATTTTCAACGTTGACCACACACTGTGAAATCCTTTTGGTCATGGTGAGTGACATATGCCTACTTTGGTTTGTCACTGTACATGGTTACCACGCTGTGTCACTACGTATTGAAGGTATTTGTGCTTTCTAGTTGATAGCTATTGTTCCAAAACCATTGTCATCCCTCTTTGAGTATCTATGACTCGTGCTGTGAGTTTTCAACGCTGACCACATGAAGTGAAATTTGTTGGTCATGGTCAGTGACATATGCATACTTTGGTTGGTCACTTTGCATGGTAGCCACGCTGTACCACTACATACTGAAGGTATTTGTACTTGCTACTCGATAACTAGTATTCATAAACCATTGTCTTCCAGTCTAACCATTTGTGACTCGTGTTATGAGTTGTCAAAGTTTACCACACTTAGTGACATTATTTGGTCATGGTCAGTGACATATGCCTGCTTTGATTGGTCATCATGCATAGTATCCACACCGTGTCGCAACTTATTAAAGGCCCTTGTGCTTGCTAGTTGACACCTGGTGTTCCCATACCATTCTCTCCCCCTCTGACCATTAGTGACTCCTATTATGAGTTGTCAACGTTGACCACACACAGTGGATTCCTTTGGTTAAAGGCAGTACATATGCCTACTTTGGTCGGTCATTGTGCATGGTAGCCACACCGTGATTATACTGACTGAAGGTCACTGTACTTGCTAGTTGAGAACTGATATTCACAGGCCATTGTTTCCCCCTCTGACCGTTTCTGACTCGTGTTATGGTTGGTGAATGTTGACCATCCACATTGAAATTATTTGGTCATGGTCAGTGACATATGCCCAGTTTGGCTGTTTGGTGTGCATAGTAGCCACACTGGGCCACTACGTATTGAAGTTTTTTTTGTCCTTTCTAGTGGATACATAGGGTTCCCCAACCATTGTCTCTCCCTCTGACCATTTGTGACTCGTGTTATGAGTTGTCAATGTTGACCATACATAGTGGACGTCTTCGGTCCTAGTCAGTGACATATGCATCATTTGGTCACTTTGCACGCTAGCCACACCGTGCCACTACATGTTCAAAATATTTCTAATTGCTAGTTGATAACTAGTGTTCCCGACCCATGGTTTCCCCCACTGACCATTTGTGTCCCGTGTTATTAGTTTTCAACGTTGACCACACACTTCCAAATCCGCTTGGTCATGGTTAGTGACATATGACTACTTTGGTTTGTCACTGCACATGGTTACCACGCCGTGTCACTACGTATCAAATATCTTTGTGCTTTCTAGTTGATAGCTAGTGTTGGCAAACCATTGTTACCCCCTCTGAATATCCGTGACTCGTGTTGTGAGTTGTCGACATTGACCACATGAAGTGAAATTCGTTCGTCATGGTCAGTGACATATGCATACTTTGGTTGGTCACTCTGCATTGTAACCACACAGTGCCACTACATGTTGAAGGTAGTTGTACTTCCTAGTCGATAACTAGTATTCAAAAACCATTATCTTCCACCCTGACCATTTGTGAATCGGATTATGAGTTGTCAAAGTTTACCACACTTAGTGACATTATTTGGTCATGGTCAGTGACATATGCCTACTTTGGTTGGTCATCGTGCATGGTATCCACACCATGCCATAACGTTTTGAAGCCCCTTGTGCTTGCTATTTGATGCTTGGTGTTCCCAAACCATTGTTTCCCCCTCTGACCATTTATTACTCGTATTATGAGCTTTCAACGTTGACCACACACTGTGGATAAATATGGTCAAAGGCAGTACATGTGCCTGTTTTGGTCGGTCATTGTGCATGGTAGCCACACCGTGCTACTACTAACTGAAGGTCTTTGTACTTGCTAGTTGAGAACTGATATTCCCATATCATTGTTTCCTCTCCTGACCGTTTGTGACTCGTGTTATGGTTGGTCAACGTTGGCCACCCATATTGAAATTCGCTAGTCATGATCAGTGACATATGCCTAGTTTGGTTATTTTGTGTGCATATTAGCCACACCGTGCCACTACGTATTGAAGTTCCTTGTCCTTTCTAGTCGATACATAGGGTTCCCAAACCATTGTCTCTCCCTCTGACCATTTGCGACTCGTGGTGTGAGTTGTCAATGTTGACCACACATACTGGACTTCTTCGGTCATAGTCAGTGACGTATGCATCCTTTGGTTGGTCACTGTGCACGCTAGCCATCCCGTGCCACTGCTTGTTGAAGGTCTTTGTTCTTGCTAGTTGGTAACTAGTGTTCCCAACACATTGTTTCCCCATTTGACCATTTGTGACTCGTGTTATGCGTTTTCAACATTGACCACACAGTGTGAAATTCTTTTGGTCATGGTCAGTGACATATGCCTACTTTTGTTTGTCACTGTACATGGTTACCACGCCGTGTCTCTACGTATTGAAGGTCTCCGTGCTTTCTAGTTGATAGCTATTCTTCCCAAACCATTGTTACCCCCTGTGACTCGTGTTGTTAGTTGTCAACATTGACCATGTGAAGTGAAATTCTTTCTTCATGGTCAGTGACATATGCATACTTTGGTTGTTCACAGTGCATTGTAGCCACACTGTGCCTCGACATATTGGAGGTATTTGTACTTGCTAGCCGATAACTAGTATTCATAAACCATTATCTTCCACCCTGAACATTTGTGACTTGTGTTATGAGTTGTCAGCGTTTACCACACTTAGTGAAATTATTTGGTCATGGTCAGTGACATATGCCTACTTTGGTTGGTCATCGTACATGGTATCCACACCGTGCCACAACGTATTGAAGCTCCTTGTGCGTGCTATTTGATGCTTGGTGTTTCCAAACCATTGTTTCCCTCTCTCACCTTTTGTGACTCGTATGATAAGTTGTCAATGTTGACCACACACAGCGGAATCTTTTGGTCAAAGGCAGTAGACATGCCTACTTTGGTCAGTCATTGTGCATGGTAGCCACACTGTGCTACTAGTGGCTGAAGTTCGTTGTAATGTCTAGTTGAGAACTGATATTCCCATGGCATTGTTTCATCCACTGACCGTTTGTGACTCGTGTTATGGTTGGTCAACGTTGACCACCCATATTGAAATTCTCTGGTCATGATCAGTGACATATGCCTAGTTTGGTTGTTTGGTGTGCATATTAGCCACACCGTGCCACTGCGTGTTGAAGTTATTTGTCCTTTCTAGTCGATACGTAGGGTTCTTGAACCATTGTCTCTCCCTCCGACGATTTGTGACTCGTGTTATGGTTGGTCAACGTTGACCACCCATATTGAAATTCTCTGGTCATGATCAGTGACATATGCCTAGTTTGGTTGTTTGGTGTGCATATTAGCCACACCGTGCCACTGCGTGTTGAAGTTATTTGTCCTTTCTAGTCGATACGTAGGGTTCTTGAACCATTGTCTCTCCCTCCGACGATTTGTGACTCGTGTTACGAGTTGTCAATGTTGACCACACATAGTGGACTTCTTCGGTCATAGTCAGTGACGTATGCATCCTTTGGTTGGTCACTGTACACGCTAGCCATACCGTGCCACTGCTTGTTGAAGGTCTTTGTAGTTGCTAGTTGATAAGTAGTGTTCCCAATCCATTGCTTCCCCCTCTGACCATTTGTGACTGGTGTTATGCGTTTTCAACGTTGACCACACACTGTGAAATTATTTTGGTCATGGTTAGTGACATATGTCTACTTTTGGTTTGTCACTGTACATGGTTACCATGCCTTGTCACTACATATGGAAGGTCTTTGTGCTTCCTAGTTGATAGCTAGTGTTCCCAAACCATTGTTACCCCCTCTGAGTATCTGTGACTCGTGTTGTGAGTTGTCAACATTGACCACATGAAGTGAGTTTATTTGGTCATGGTCACTGACATATGCATATTTTGGTTGGTCACTGTACATTGTAGCCACATTGTGCCACTACATATTGAAGGCATTTGTACTTGCTAGTCAATAACTAGTATTTAGAAACCATCATCTTCCACTCTGACCATTTGTGACTCGTGTACCGAGTTGTCAATGTTTACCACAAATGATGACATTATTTGGTCATGGTCAATGACATATGCATACCTTGGTTGGTCATCGTGCATTGTATCCACACCGTGGCAGAACATATTGAAGGTCATTGTGCTTGCTAGCTGATACCTGGTGTTCCTAATCAAATGTTTCCCCCTGTGACTATTTGTGACTTGTATTATGAGTTGTCAATGTTGACCACACACAGTGGATTTCTTTGGTCAAAGGCAGTGCATATGCCTACTTTGGTCGGTCATTGTGCATGGTAGCCACACCGTGCTACTACTGATTGAAGGTCGTTGTACTTGCTAGTTTAGAACTAATATTCATGGACCATTGTCTCCCCCTCTTACCGTTTGTGACTCGTGTTAAGGTGGGTGAACGTTGACCACCCATATTGATATTCTTTGGTCATGGTCAGTGCCATATTCCTAGTTTGGTTGTTTGGTGTGCATAGTAGCCACACCGTGCCACTACGTATTGAAGTTATTTGTCCTTTCTAGTCCATGCATAGGGTTCCCAAACCATTGTTTCTCCCTCTGACCATTTGTGTTTCCTGTCATGCGTTGTCAATGCTGACCACGCATACTAGACTTCTTTGGTCATAATCAGTGACGTATTAATCCTTTGGTTGGTCACTGTTCACGCTAGCCACAACGTGCCACTACTTGTTGAAGTGATTCGTACTTGCTAGTTGATAACTAGTGTTCCCAACCCATTGTTTCCCCCTCTGATCATTTCCGACTCATGTTATGAGTTTTCAACATTGACCACACACAGTGAAATTTGTTTGGTCATGATTACTGACATATGTCTACTTTGGTTTGTCACTGTACATGGTTACCACATCACTACATATTGAAGGTATTTGTACTTGCTACTCAATAACTAGTATTCACAAACTATTGTCTTCCACAATGACCATTTGTGACTCCTGTTACGAGTTGTCAAAGTTTACCACACTTCCACTACTTGTTGAAAGTCTTTGCAATTGCTAGTCAATAAGTAGCAAAAGGTTTCTCCCTTCGCCACCACGTCGGTTTTTTTGGACTTTTTACGCGTAGGTGCCTTCACTCGAATACTCCCTCCCACCCCCCTAGAGGGACGTTCTTTGGACGACCTGGAGGACAGATTTGCGACCGCATTATGACACCCCCCCACCCCCCCCCCCCCC
>SZWC01001846.1:102909-117971 GCA_023375785.1 Penium margaritaceum | reverse complement strand
ACCCCCCCCCCCTCCATGGCTTAGGCTCAAAGGTAGAGTTGAGGTATCACAACACGGCCGCCCCCCCCCCTCCCCAGGTTGCGAGCCTATTCTATATTACGCGTACAAGGATTCAAACCCAGGACCTATCGCTCCAGAATATAACTCTATAAGCAGTAAGCCAACTCATATGGTGTTCATGTGATTTCCAAATGACATTATAATGGTTCCTATGGGTAAAGGGCACAAAATAAGGGGGTGTAAGATTAGAGGGTAGTTTTCAAAATTATGAATGATAACAAAGTTAGTTTAATCATGAAAATTTGACCCAGACGGAATTTCAAAATTTGTAACTCCGAGCTTGAATAACCTCTCAACCATTGCTCCGATTGACCAGCCGTAAGAAGGAAAGTTGACTACACACAGTGAAACTCTTTTTTATGATATTCAGTGACACAAGTATACTTTGGTTGGTCAATGTGCATGGTAGCCACACCGTGCCACCACTTATCGAAGGTATTTGTACTTGCTAGTTGATACCGAGTATTCCCAAATCATTGTTCCTCCCTCTGCCCATTTGTGACTTGTATTATGAATTGTGAAAGTTGACCACACACACTAAACTTCTTTGGTCATGAGCAGTGATGTATGCCTACTTGGGAGGGTCATGGTGCACGGTAGCCACACCGTGCCGATACATACAAAACGTCTTTGTACTTGCTAGAAGATACATCTTGTTTTGAAACCATTTTTCCCCCTCTGACCATTTGTGACTCATGTTATGGGTTGTGAACGTTGACCACCCATATTGAAATTCTTTGGTCATGGTTAGTGACATATGCCTAGTTTGGTTTGTCACTATACGTGGTTTCCACACCGTGTCACTATGTATTGAAGGAATTTGTGCTTCCTAGTTGATAGGTAGTGTTCCCGAACCATTGTTACCCCCCTCTGACTATCAGTGACTCGTGTTGTGAGTTGTCAACGTTGACCACATGAAGTGAAATTTGTTGGTCATGGTCAGTGACCCATGCATACTTTGGTTGGTCACTGTGCATTGTAGCCACACTGTGCCACTACATGTTAAAGGTATTTGTACTTTGTAGTTGATAACTATTATTCACAAACCATTATCTTCCACCCTGACCATTTGCGATGAGCGTTATGAGTTGTCAACATTTACCACACTTAGTGACATCATTTGGTCATGGTCAGTGACATATGCCTACTTTGGTCGGTCATCGTGCATGGTATCCACACCATGCTACAACGCATTCATTCCCCTTGTGCTTGCTATTTGATCCTTGGTGTTCCCAAACCATTGTTTCCCCCCTCTGACCATTTGTGGCTCATATGATGAGTTGTCAACGCTGACCACACACAGCGGATTTCTTTGGTCAAAGGCAGTACATGTGCCTGCTTTGGTCGGTCCTTGTACATGATAGCCACACCGTGCTACAACTGACTGAAGGTCGTTGTACTTGCTACTTGAGAACTGATATTCCCATGAAATTGTTTCCTCTCCTGACCGTTTGTGACTTGTGTTATGGTTGGTCAATGTTGGCCACCCATGTTGAAATTCTCTGGTCATGATCAGTGAATTATGCCTAGTTTGGTTGTTTGGTGTACATACTAGCCACACCGTGCCATTACGTATTGAAGTTCCTTGTCCTTTCTAGTCGATACATAGGATTTACAAACCATTGTCTCTCCCTCTGACCATTTGCGGCTTGTGGTATGAGTTGTCAATGTTGACCACACATAGTGGACTTCTTCGGTAATAGTCAGTGACGTATGCATCATTTCGTTGGTCACTGTGCACGCTAGCCATATCGTGCCACTGCTTTTTGAAGGTCTTTGTACTTGCTAGTTGACAACTAGTGTTCCCAGCCCATTGTTTCCCCCTTTGACCATTTGTGATTCGTGTTATGCGTTTTCAACGTTGACCACACACTGTGAAATTATTTTTGTCATGGTTAGTGACATATGCCTACTTTGGTTTGTCACTGTACATGGTTACCACGCCGTGCCTCTACGTATTGAAGGTCTCAGGTCTTTCTAGTTGATAGCTGTTGTTCCAAAACCATTGTTACCCCCTCTGAATATCTGTGACTCATGTTGTGAGTTGTCAACATTGACCACATGAAGTGAAATTCTTTGTTCATGGTCAGTGACATATGCATACTTTGGTTGTTCAATGTGCATTGTAGCCGCACTCTGCCACTACATACTGAAGGTATTTGTACTTTCTAGTCAATAACTAGTATGCATAAACCATTATCTTCCAGCCTGACCATTTGTGACTCGTGTTATGGATTGTCAAAGTTTACCACGCTTAGTGACATTATTTGGTCATGGTCAGTGACACGTGCCTACTTTGGTTGGTCATCGTACATGGTATTCACACTCTGCCACAACGTATTGAAGCTCCTTGTGCTTGCTATTTGATACTTGGTGTTCCCAACCCATTCTTTCCCTATCTGACCATCTGTGACTCGTATTATGAGTTGTCAACGTTGACCACACACTGCGGATTTCTTTGGTCAAAGGCAGTACATAGGCCTACTTTGGTCGGTCATTGTGCATGGTAACCACACCGTGCTACTATTTACTGAAGGTCGTTTTACTTGCTGGTTGAGAACTGATATTCCCATAGCATTGTTTCCTCCCCTGACCGTTTGTGACTCGTGTTATGGTTGGTCAACGTTGACCACCCATATTGAAATTCTGTGGTCATGGTCAGTGACATATGCCTAGTTTGGTTGTTTGGTGTGCATATTAGCCACACCGTGCCACTACGTATTGAAGTTATTTGTCCTTTCTANTTTGATACTTGGTGTTCCCAAACCATTGTTTCCCCCTCTGACCATTTGTGACTCGTATTATGAGTTGTCAACGTTGACCACACACAGCGGATTTCTTTGGTCAAAGGCAGTACATATGCCTACTTTGGTCGGTCATTGTGCATGGTAACCACACCGTGCTACTATTTACTGAAGGTCGTTTTACTTGCTGGTTGAGAACTGATATTCCCATAGCATTGTTTCCTCCCCTGACCGTTTGTGACTCGTGTTATGGTTGGTCAACGTTGACCACCCATATTGAAATTCTGTGGTCATGGTCAGTGACATATGCCTAGTTTGGTTGTTTGGTGTGCATATTAGCCACACCGTGCCACTACGTATTGAAGTTATTTGTCCTTTCTAGTCAATACGCTGGGTTCCTAGACCATTGTCTATCCCTCTGACCATTTGGGACTCGTGTTATGAGTTGTCAATGTTGACCACACATAGTGGACTTCTTCCGTCATAGTCAGTGAAGTATGCATCCTTTGGTTGGTCAGTATGCGCGCTAGCCATACCGTGCCACTGCTTGTTGAATGTCTTTGTACTTGCTATTTGATAACTAGTGTTCTTAATCCATTGTTTCCCCCTCTGACCATTTGTGACTCGCGTTATGCGTTGTCAACATTGACCACACACTGTGAAATTCTTTTGGTCATGGTCAGTGACATATGTATACTTTGGTTTGTCACTGTACATGGTTTCCGTGCCTTGTCACTACGTATTGAATGTCTTTGTGCTTTCTAGTTGGTAGCTAGTGTTCCCAGACCATTGTTACTCCATCTAAATATCTGTGACTCGTGCTGTGAGTTGTCAACATTGACCACATAAAGTGAAATACTTTGGTCATGGTCAGCGATATATGCATACTTTGGTTGGTCTCTGTGCATTGTAGCCACACTGTAACTCTACATAATGAAGGTATTTGTACCTGCTAGTCGATAACTAGTATTTAGAAACCATTAACTTCCACTCTGACCATTTGTGACTCGTGTTATGAGTTGTCAAAGTTTACCACAAATGGTGACATAATTTGGTCAAGGTCAGTGACATATGCAAACCTTGGTTGGTCATCGTGCATGGTATCCACACCATGCTACTACTGACTGAAGTTCATTTCACTTGCTAGTTGAGAACTGATATTCCCATAGCATTGTTTCCTCTCCTGAAAGTTTGTAACTCATGTCATGGTTGGCGAACGTTGACCACCCATATTGAAATTCTTTGGTCATGGTCAGTGACATATGCCTAGTTTGGTTGTTTGGTGTGCATAGTAGCCACACCGTGCCACTACGTATTGAAGTTATTTGTCCTTTCTAGTCCATGCAGATAGTTCCCAAACCATTGTCTCTCCCTCTGACCATTCTTGATTCATGTTATGAGTTTTCAATGTTGACCACACATAGTGGACTTCTTCCGTCATAGTCAGTGACGTATCCATCCTTTGGTTGGTCACTGTGCACGCTAGCCTCACCATGCCACTACTTGTTGAAGTTCTTCATACTTGCTAGTTGATAACTAGTGTTCGCAACCCATTGTTTACCCCTTTAACCATTTGTGACTCGTGTGATGAGTTTTCAACGTTGAACACACACCGTGAAATTTGTTGGTCATGGTTAGTGACATATGCCTAGTTTGGTTTGTCACTGTACCTGGTTACCACAAAGTGTCGTTGCGTAATAAAGGTATTTGTGCTTTCTAGTTAATAGTTGGTGTTCCCAAACCATTGTTACCTCACTCTGACTATCAGTGACTCGTGTTGTGAGTTGTCACGCTGACCACATGATGTGAAATTCGTTGGTCATGCTCAGTGACATATGCATACTTTGGTTGGTCACTTTGCATGGTAGCCACACTGCTACTACATATTGAAGGTATGAGTACTTGCTAGTGGATAACTAGTATTCACAACCCATTTTCTGCCACCCTGCCCATTTGTGACTCGTGTTATGAGTTGTCAAAGTTTACCACACTTAGTGATATTATTTGGTCATCGCCGGTGACATGTGGCTACTTTGGTTGGTCATCATGCATGGTATCCACACCGTGCCACAATGTATAGACGGTCTTTGTGCTTGCTAGTTGATACCCGGTGTTCCCAAACCATTGTCTCCCCCTCTGACCATTTGTGACTCCTATTATGAGTTGTCAACGTTGACCACACACAGCAGATTTATTTGGTCAAAGGCTGTATATATGCCTACTTTGGTTGGTTATTGTGCATGGTCGCTACACCGTGCTTATACTGATTGAAGGTCGCTGTACTTCCTAGTTGAGAACTGATATTCCTAGACCATTGTTTCCCCTTGTGACCATTTGTGACATGTGTTATGGTTGGTGAATATTGACCACCCATATTAAAATTCTCTGGTCATGGTCAGTGACATATGCCTAGTTTGGTTGTTTGGTGTGCATAGTAGCCACACCGTGCCACTACGTATTGAAATTCTTTGTCCTTTCTAGTCAATACATAGGATTCCCAAACCACGGTCACTCCCTCTGATCATTTGTGACTCGAGTTATGAGTCTTCAATATTGACCACACATAGTAGACTTCTTCGGTCATCGTCATTGACGTATGCATCATTTGGTTGGTCACTGTGTACTCTAGCCATACCGTGCCACTTCTTGTTGAAGGTCTTTTTACTTGCTAGTTGATAACTAGTGTTCCCAGACCATTGTTTACCCCTCTGACCATTTGTGACTCGTGTCATGCGTTTTCAACTTTGACTACACACCGTGAAATTCTTTTGGTCATGGTTAGTGATATATGCCTACTTCGGTTTGTCACTGTACATGGTTACCACGCCGTGTCACTACGTATCAAATGTCTATGTGCTTTCTAGTTGATAGCTAGTGTTCCCAAACCATTGTTACCTCCTCTGACTATGTGTGACTCGTGTTGTGAGTTGTCAACATTGACCACATGAAGTGAAATTCTTTGGTCATGGTCAATGACATATGCATACTCTGGTTGGTCACTGTGCATTGTAGCCCCACTGTGCCACTGCATATTGAAGGTATTTGTGCTTGCTAGTCGATAACTATTAAAAAGAAATCATTTTCTTCTACTCTAACCATTTGTGACTGGTGTTATGAGTTGTCAATGTTTACCACACATGGTGACATTCTTTGGTCATGGTCAGTGACATATGGTTGGTCATCGTGCATGATATCCACATTGTGCCACCACGTACTGAAGGTCATTGTGCTTGTTAGTTGATACCTGGTGTTCCCAAACAATTGTTTCCCCCTCTGCCTACTTGTGACTCGTATTATGAGTTGCCAACGTTGACCATGCACAGCGGATTTCCTTGGTCAAAGGCAGTACATATGCCTACTTTGGTCGGTCATTGTGCATGGTAGCCACACCGTGCTACTACTGGCTGAAGGTCGTTGTACTTGCTAGTTGGTATCTAGTATTCCCAAACCATTGTTTCCTCCTCTGGCAATTTGTGACCCATGTTATGGGTTGTCAACGTTGACCACACATAGTAAAATTATTTGGTAATGGTAACTGGCCCATGACTAATCTGGTTGGTCATTGTGCATGGTAGCCACACCGTTGCAATGCTTGTTGAAAGTATTTGTACTTGCTAGTCAATAAATAGCAAAGGGTTTCTCCCATTGACACCAGGTCGGTTTGTGTTGATTTGTTACGCGTAGGTGCCTTCACTGGAACACTCCCTCCCACCCCCCTAGAGGGATGTTCCGTGGACGACCTGGAGGACAGATTTGCGACTACATTATGACACACCCCCTACCGCCCCACCCCCACGGCTTAGGCTCGAAGGGAGAGTTGAGGTATCACAACACAGTGGACCTACCGCTCCAGCTCCAACGCTAAAAGTACTAAGCCAACTCACATGGTGTTCATATGATGTCCAAATGACATTATAAGGGTTCCTATGGGTAAAGGGCATAAAGTAAGGGGTGGTAAGATTAGAGGGTAGTTTTCAAAAGCATGAATGATAACAAGTTTAGTTTAATCATAACAAAATGACGCAGATGGCATTTCAAACATTGCAACTTTGAGGTTGAATAACCTCTCAACCATTGCTCCGATTCATCAGCCGTAAGAAGAAAAGTTGACTACACACAGTATAACTCTCTTTATGATATAAAATGACACAAGCATACTTTGGTTGGTCATTGTGCATGGTAGCCACACCGTGCCACCACCTATCGAACGTCTTTGTACTTGCTAGTCGATACCAAGTATTCCCAAACCATTGTTTCTCCCTCTGCCCATTATTAATTGTATTATGAGCTGTGAACGTTGAACACACACAATAAAATTCTCTGGTCATGAGCATTGATGTATGCCTACTTGGATAGGTCATTGTGCACGGTAGCCACGCCGTGCCAATACATACAAAAAAGCTTTGTACTTGCTAGAAGATACATAGTGTTTTGAAACCATGTTTTCCCCCTCTGACCATTTGTGACTCATGTTATGGGTTGTGAACGTTGACCACCCATATTGAAATTCTTTGGTCATGGTTAGTGACATATGCCTCGTTTGGTTTGTCACTGTACGTGGTTACCACGCCGTGTCACTATGCATTGAAGGTCTTTGTGCTGTCTAGTTCATAGCTAGTGTTCCCAAACCATTGTCACCCTCCTCTGACTATCAGTGACTCGTGTCGTGAGTTGTCAACGCTGACCACTTGAAGTGAAATTTTTTGGTCATGGTCAGTGACATATGCATACTTTCGTTGGTCACTGTGCATGGTAGCCACGCTGTGCCACTACATATTGAAAGTTTTTGTACTTGCTAGTCAATAACTAGTATTCACAAACCATTATCTTCCACCCTGACCATTTGTGACTTGTGTTATGAGTTCTCAAAGTTTACCACACTTAGTGAAACTATTTGGTCATGGTCAGTGACATATGCCTACTTTGGTTGGTCATCTTGCATGGTATCCACACTGTGCCACAACTTATTGAAGGACCTTGTGCTTGCTAGTTGATACCTGGTGTTCCCAAACCATTGTCTCCCCCTCTGACCATTTGTGACTCCTATTATGAGTTGTCAACGCTGACCACACACAGCGGATTTCTTTGGTCAAAGGTAATACATACGCGTACTTTGGTCGGTCATTGTGCATGGTAGCCACATCATGCGTATACTGATTGAAGGTCGCTGCACTTGTTAGTTGAGAACTGATATTCACAGACCATTGTTTCCCCCTCTGACCGTTTGTGACTCGTGTTATGGTTGGTGAATGTTGACCACCCATATTGAAATTCTTTCATCATGGTCGGTGACATATGCCTGGTTTGCTTGTTTGGTGTGCATAGTAGCCACACCGTGCCACTACGTATTGAAGTTCGTTGTCCTTTCTAGTCGATACATAGGGTTCCCAAACCATTGTCTCCCCCTCTGACCATTTGTGACTCGTGCTATGAGTTGTCGACGTTCACCACACACAGCGGATTTCTTTGGTCAAAGGCAGTACATATGCCTACTTTGGTCGGTCATTGTGCATGGTAGCCACACCGTGCTACTACTGACTGAAGGTCGTTGTACTTGCTAGTTGGTATCTAGTATTCCCAAACAATTGTTTCCCCCTGTGACAATTTGTGACCCATGTTATGGGTTGTCAACATTGACCACACATAGTAAAGTTATTTGGTCATGGTAAGTGGCCCATGCCTCATCTGCTTGGTCATTGTGCATGGTAGCCACACCGTTCCACTACTTGTTGAAATTATTTGTACTTGCTAGTCAATAAATAGCAAAAGGTTTCTCCATTTGACACCAGGTCGGTTTTTGTTGATTTGTTATTCGTAGGTGCCTTCACTGGAACACTCCCTCCCACCCCCCTAGAGGGATGCTCCTTGGACGGCCGGGAGGACAGATTTGCGACCACATTATGACACCCCCCCCCCCCCCCCCCCCCCCCCCGGCTTAGCCTCGAAGGTAGACTTGAGGTAGCACAACACGGCCCTCCCCCCCCCCCCAAAGGTTGCAAGCCTCTTCTATATTGCGCGTACTAGGATTCAAACCCAAGACCTACCGCTCCAGAATCTAACTCTATAAGCACTGAGCCAACTCACATGGTGTTCATATTATGTCCAAATGACATAATAAGGGTTCCTATGGGTAAAGGGCATAGAACAAGGGGGTGTAAGATTAGACGGTAGTTTTCAAAAGCATGAATGATAACAAAGTTAGTTTAATCATAACAAAATGACGCAGACGGGATTTCAAATATTGCAACTTTGAGCTTGAATAACATCTCAACAATTGCTCCGATTCACCAGTCGTAAGAATGAAAGCTGAATACACACAGTGACGTTCTTTATGATATTCAGTGACACAAGCATACTTTGGTTGGTCATTGTGCATGGTAGCCACGCCGTGCCACCACTTATGGAAGGTCTTTGTGCTTGCTAGTCAATACCGAGTATTCCCAAACCATTCTTTCTCCCTCTGCCCATTGTTGACTTGTATTATGAGTTTTGAACGTTGACCACTCACACTAAACTTCTTTGGTCATGAGCAGTGATGTATGCTTACTTGGATAGGTCATTGTGCATGGTAGCCACACCGTGCCAATACATACGAAAAATCTTTGTACTTGCTAGAAGATACATAGCGTTTTGAAACCATATTTTCCCCCGCTGACCATTTGTGACTCATTTTATGGGTTGTGAACGTTGACCGCTCATATTGAGATCCTTTGGTCATGGTTAGTGACATATGCCTAGTTTGGTTTTTCACTGTACATGGTTATCACGCCCTGTCACCACGTATTGAAGGTCTTTGTGCTTTCTAGTTGATAGATAGTGTTCCCAAACCATTTTTATCCTCCTCCGACTATCACTGACTCGTGTCGTGAGTTGTCAACGCTGACCACATGAAGTGAAATTCGTTCGTCATGGTCAGTGACATATGCATACTTTGGTTGGTCACTGTGCATGGTAGCGACGCTGTGCCACTACATGTTTAAGGTATTTGTACTTGCTAGTTGAAACTAGTATTCACAAACCTTTATCTTTCACCCTGACCATTTGTGACTCATGTAATGAGTTGTAAAATTTTACCACACTTAGTGAAATCATTTGGTCATGGTCAGTGACATATGCCTACTTTGGTTGGTCATCGTGCATGTCATCCACACTGGGCCACAACGTATGGAAGGTCCTTGTGCTTGCTATTTGATACCTGGTGTTCCCAAACCATTGTCTTCCCCTCTGACCATATGTGACTCCTATTATGAGTTGTCAATGCTGACCACACACAGCAGATTTCTGTGGTCAAAGGTAGTACATATGCCTACTTTCGTCGGTTATTGTGCATGGTAGCCACACCGTGCTTATACTGATTGAAGGTCGCTATACTTGCTAAATGAGAACTGATATTCACATACCACTGTTTCCCCCAAGACCGTTTGTGACTTGTGTTATGGTCGGTGAAACATGGCTAGTTTTATTGTTTGGTGTGTATAGTAGCCACACCGTGCCACTACGTATTGAAGATCTTTGTACTTTCTTGTCAATACATAGGGTTCCCAAACCATTGTCTCTCCCTCTGACCATTTGTGACTCGTGTTATGAGTTGTCAATGTTGACCATACATAGTGGACTTCTTCGGTCATAGTCAGTCACGTGTGCATCCTTTGGTTGATCACTGTGCACGCTAGCCACACCGTTCCACTACTTGTTGAAAATCTTTCTACTTGCTAGTTGATAACTAGTGTTCCCAACCCATGGTTTGCCCCACTGACCATTTGTGACTTGTGTTATGAGTTTTTAACGTTAACCACACACCGTGAAATCTGTTTGGTCATGGTTTGTGACATATGCCTACTTTGGTTTGTCACTGTATATGGTTACCACGCCGTGTCACTACGTATCGAAGGTCTTTGTTCTTCCTTGTTGACAGCTAGTGTTCCCAGACCATTGTTAGCCCCCTCTCACTATCTGTGACTCGTGTTGTGAGTTGTCAACATTTACCACATGAAGTGAAATTCTTTGGTCATGGTCAGTGAAATATGCATACTTTGGTTGGTCACTGTGCATTGTAGCCACACTATGCCGCTGCATATTGAATGTATTTGTACTTGCTAGTCGATACATAGTATTTAGAAACCATTATATTCCATGCTGGCCATTTGTGACTCGTGATAAGAGTTGTCAAAGTTTACCACACATGGTGACATTCATTGGTCATGGTCAGTGACATATGGTTGTTCATCGTGCATGGTATCCACGTCGTGCCAAAACTACTGAAGGTCATTGTGCTTGCTAGTTGATACCTGGTGTTCCCAAGTAATCATCTTCCCCTCTGACTATTTGTGACTCGTATTATGAATTGCCAACGTTGACCATACACATCGGATTTCTTTGGTCAAAGGCAGTACATATGCCTACTTTGGTTGGTCATTGTGCATGGTAGCCACACCGTGCTACTACTGATTGAATGTCGTTGAACTTGCTAGTTGATAACTGATATTCCCGGACCATTGTTTACCCCTCTGGCCGTTTGTGACTTGTGTTATGATTGGTGAACGTTGACCACCCCTATTGAAATTCTTTGGTCATGTTCAGTGACATGTGCCTAGTTTGGTTGTTTTGTGTGCATAGTAGCCACACCGTGCCACTACGTATTGAAGTCATTCGTCCTTTCTAGTCCATGCATAGGGTTCCCAAACCATTGTCTCTCCCTCTGACCATTCGTGACTCATGTTATGAGTTGTCAAAGTTGACCACACATAGTGGGCTTCTTCTGTCATAGTCAGTGACGTATTCATCCTTTGGTTGGTCACTCTGCATGCTAGCCACACCGTGCCACTACTTGTTGAAGTTCTTCATACTTGCTAGTTCATAACTAGTGTTCCCAACCCATGGTTTCCCCCACTGATCATTT
Source organism: Penium margaritaceum (assembly GCA_023375785.1). Lineage (NCBI taxonomy): Eukaryota > Viridiplantae > Streptophyta > Zygnematophyceae > Desmidiales > Peniaceae > Penium > Penium margaritaceum. The sequence continues at coordinate 106,268 of SZWC01001846.1, read as the reverse complement.
GTGACCTGTGTTATGAGTTTTCAACGTTAACCACACACTGTGAAATCCATTTGGCTATGGTTTGTGACATATGCCTACTTTGGTTTGTCCGTGTACATGGTTTTTACGCCGTGCCATTGCGTATCGAAGGTCTTTGTGCTTTCTTGTTGACATCTATTGTTCCTGAACCATTGTTAGCCCCCTCTGACTATCTGTGACTTGTGTTGTGAGTTGTTAACATTGACCACATGAAGTGAAACTCTTTGGTCATGGTCAGTGACATATGCATACTTTGGTTGGTCACTATGCATTGTAGCCACACTGTGCCACTGCATATTGAAGGTATTTGTACTGGCTAGTCAATAACTAGTATTTAGAAACCATTATCTTTCACTCTAACCATTTGTGACTTGTGTTATGAGTTGTCAAAGTTTACCACACATGGTGACATTCTTTGGTCATGGTCTGTGACATATGCCTACTTTGGTTGGTCATCGTGCATGGTATCCACACTGTGCCACAACGTACTGAAGGTCATTGTGCTTGTTAGATGATACCTGGTGTTCCCAAACAATTGTTTCCCCCTCTGACTATTTGTGATTTGTATTTTGAGTTGCCAACGTTGACCATACACAGCGGATTGTATTGGTCAAAGGCAGTACATATGCCTACTTTGGTCGGTCATTGTGCATGGTAGCCACACCGTGCTACTACTGACTGTAGGTCATTGTACTTGCTAGTTGAGAACATATAATCCCGGACCATTGTTTCCCCTTCTGACACTTTGTGACTCGTGTTATGGTTGGTGAACGTTGACCACCCATATTGAAATTCTCTGGTCATGGTCAGTGACATGTGCCTACTTTGGTTCTTTTGTGTGCATAGTGGCCACACCGTGCCACTATGTATTGACGTTATTTTTCCTTTCTAGTCCATGCATAGGGTTCCCGAACCAGTGTCTCTCCCTCTGACCATTCGTGACTCGTGTTATGAGCTGTCAATGTTGACCACACATTGTGAACATCTTCCGTCATAGTTAGTGACGTATTCATCATTTGGTTGGTCACCTCATGCTAGCCACATCGTGCCACTACTTGTTGAAGTTCTTCGTACTTTCTAGTTGATAACTAGTGTTCCCAAACCATTGTTTCCCCCTCTGACCATTGGTGACTCGTGTGATGAGTTTTCAACGTTGACCACACACGGCGAAATTCGTTGGTCATGGTTACGGACATATGCCTAGTTTGGTTTGTCACCCTACAAGGTTGCCACGCCGTGTCACTACGTAACAAAGGTATTTGTGCTTTCTAGTTAATAGTTGATATTCCCACACCATTGTTACCCCACTCTGAATATCAGTGACTCGTGTTGTGAGTTGTCAATGCTGACCACATGAAGTGAAATTCGTTGGTCATGGTCAGTGACATATGCATACTTTGGTTGGTCACTGTGCATGGTAGCCACGCTGTGCCACTACTTATTGAAGGTATTTGTACTTGCTAGTGGATAAATAGTATTCACAAACCATTTTCTTCCACCCTGACCATCTGTGACTCGTGTTATGAGTTGTCAAAGTTTACCATACTTAGTGACATTATTTGGTCATGGTCAGTGACATATGCCTACTTTGGTTGGACATCGTGCATGGTATCCACACCGTGCCACAACTTATTGAAGGTCCTTGTGCTTGCTAGTTGATACCTGGTGTTCCCAAACCATTGTCTCCCCCCTTGACCATTTGTGACTCCTATAATGAGTTGTCAACCTTGACCACTCACAGCGGATTACTTTGGTCAAACGCAGTACATATGCCTACTTTGGTCGGTCATTGTGCATGGTAGCCACACCATGCTTGTACTGACTGACATCACTGTACTTGCTAGTTGAGAACTTATATTCCTAGAGCATTGTTTCCCCCTATGACCGTTTGTGACATGTGTTATGGTTGATGAATGTTGACCACCCATATTGAAATTCTCTAGTCATGGTCAGTGACACATGCCTAGTTTGGCTGTTTGGTGTGCATAATAGCCACACCGTGCCACTACGTCTTGAAGTTGTTTGTCCTTTCTAGTCGATACATAGGGTTCCCAAACCATTGTCTCTCCATCTGACCATTTGTGACTCGTGTTATGTGTTGTCAATGTTGACCACACATAATGGACTTCTTCGGTCATAGTCAGTGACGTATGCATCCTTTGGCTGGTCACTGTGTACGCTAGCTATACTGTGCTACTACTGCTTGAATGTCTTTGTACTTGCTAGTTGATAACTAGTGTTCGCAGCCCATTGTTTCCCCCTCTGACGATTTGTGACTCATGTTATGCGTTTTCAACGTTGACCACACACTGTGAAACTCTTTTGGTCATGGTTAGTGACATATTTCTACTTTGGTTTGTCACTTTACATGGTTAACACGTCACTTCGTATCGAAGTTCTTATGCTTTCTAGTTGATAGCTAGTGTTCCCAAACCATTGTTACCACCTCTGAATATCTGTGACTCGTGTTGAGAGTTGTCAACATTGACCACATGAAGTGAAATTCTTTGGTCATAGTCAGTGACATATGCATGCTTTGGTGGGTCACTGTGCATTGTAGCCACACTGTGCCACTGCATATTGAAGGTATTTGTACTTGCTAGTCGATAACTAGTATTTAGAAACCATTATCTTCTACTCTGACCATTTGTGACTCGTGTTATGAGTTGTCAAAGTTTACCACACATGGTGACATTCTTTGGTCATGGTCAGTGACATATGGTTGGACATCGCGCATGGTATCCACGCCGTGCCACAACGTACGGAAGGTCATTGTGCTTGCTAGTTGATACCTGGTGTTCCCAAATAATTGTTTCCCCATCTGACTATTTGTGACTTGTATTATGAGTTGCCAACGTTGACCATACACAGCGGATTTCTTTGGTCAATGGCAGTACATATGCATACTTTGGTCGGTCATTGTGCATAGTAGTCACACCGTGCTACTACTGACTGAAGGTCGTTGTACTTTCTAGTTGGTATCTAGTATTCCCAAACCATTGTTTCCTCCTCTGAAAAATTGTGACCCATATCATGGGTTGTCAACGTTGACCACACATTGTAAAATAACTTGGTCATGGTAAGTGGCCCATGCCTAATCTGGTTGGTCATTGTGCATGCTAGCCACACCGTTCCACTATTTGATGAAAGTATTTGTACTCGCTAGTCAATAAATAGCAAAAGGTTTCTCCCTTTGACACCAGGTCAGTCTTTTTTGATTTGTTACGCGTAGGTGCCCTCATTGGAACACTCCCTCCCACCCCCCTAGAGGGATGTTCCGTGGACAACCTGGGGGACAGATTTGCGACCGCATTATGACATCCCCCCTTACCCCCCCTCCC
>SZWC01001846.1:80705-102817 GCA_023375785.1 Penium margaritaceum | reverse complement strand
CCCCCCCCCCCCCCCCCCCTCCCCCCACGGCTTAGGCTCAAATGGAGACTTGAGGTATCACAACATGCCCCTCCCCCCCAGGTCGCGAGCCTATTCTATATTGCGCGTATGAGGATTCAAACTCAGGACCTACCGCTCCAGAATCTAACTTGATAAGCACTAAGCCAGCTCACATGGTGTTCATATGATGTCCAAATGACATTATAAGGGTTCCTATGGGTAAAGGGCACAAAATAAAGGGGGTGTAAGATTAGAGGGTAGTTTTCAAAAGAATAAATGATAACAATGTTAGTTTAATCATAAAAAAATGACGCAAACGGAATTTGAAATATTGCGAATTCGAGGTTGAATAACCTCTCAACCATTGCTCCGATTGACCAGCCGTAGTTGACTACACACAGTGAAACTCTTTTTATGATATTCAGTGACACAATCATACTTTTATTGGTCATTGTCCATGGTAGCCACACCGTGCCACCACTTATCGACTGTCTTTGTTCTTGCTAGTGGATACCGAGTATTCCCAAACCATTGTTTCTTCCTCTGCCCATTTTTGACTTGTATTATGAGTTGTGAACGTTGACCACACACACTAAACTTCTTTGGTCATGAGCAGTGATGTATGCCTACTTGGGTAGGTTATTGTGCACGGTAGCCAGACCGTGCCACTACATACAAAAACTCTGTGTACTTTCTAGAAGATGCATAGTGTTTTTAAATCATGTTTCTGCCCTCTGACCATGTGTGACTCATGTTATGGGTTGTGAACGTTGACCACCCATATTGCAATTCTTTGGACATGGTTAGTGACATATGCCTTGTTTGGTTTGTCAATGTACGTGGTTACCACGTCGTGTCACTACGTATTGAAGGTCTTTGTGCTTTCTAGTTGTTAGCTAGTGTTCCTAAACCATTGTTACCCCCCTTTGACAATCAATGACTCGTGTCGTGAGTTGTCAACGCTGACCACATGAAGCGAAACTCGTTGGTCATGGTCAGTTCCATATGCATACCTTCGTTGGTCACTGTGCATGGTAGCCACGCTGTGCCACTACATATTGAATACATTTGTACTTCCTAGTCGATAACTAATATTCACAAACCATTATCTTCCACCCTGACCATTTGTGACTTGTGTTATGAGTTGTCATAGTTTACCACACTCAGTGAATTTATTTGGTCATGGTCAGTGACATATGCCGACTTTGGTTGGTCATCGTGCATGGTATCCACACCGTGCCACAACTTATTGAAGGTCCTTGTGCTTGCTAGTTGATACCTGTTGTTCCCAAACCATTGTCTCCCCGTCTGATCATTTGTGACTCCTATTATGAGTTGTCAATGCTGACCACACACAGCGGATGTTTTGAGTCAAATGTAATACATATGCCTACTTTGGTCGTTCATTGTGCATGGTAGCCACACCTTGCTTATACTGATGGAAGGTCGCTGTTCTTGCTAGTTGAGAACTGATATGCATGGACCATTGTTTCCCCCTATGACCGTTTGTGACTCGTGTTATGGTTAGTGAATGTTGACCACCCATATTGATATTCTTTCATCATGGCCGGTGACATATGCCTCGTTTGGTTCTTTGGTGTGCATAGTAGCCACACCGTGCCACTACGTATTGAAGATCTTTGTCCTTTCTAGTCAATACATATAGTTCCCAAACAATTGTCAATCCCTCTGACCATTTGTGACTCGTGTTATGAGTTGTCAATGTTGACCATACTTAGTGGCCTTCTTCAGTCATAGTCAGTGACGTGCATCCTTCGGTTGGTCACAGTGCACGCTAGCCACACCGTGCCACTACTTGATGAAAATCTTTCTACTTGCTAGTTGATAACTATTGTTCCCAACCCATGGTTTTCCCCACTGACCATTTGTGACTCGTGTTATGAGTTTTCAACATTGACCACACACTGTGAAATCCGTTTGGTCATGGTTTGTGACATATGCCTACTTTGGTTTGTCACTTTTCATGGTTAACACGCCGTGTCATTACGTATCAAAGATATTTGTGCTTTCTTGTTGACAGCTAGTGTTCACAAACCATTGTTAGCCCCCGCTGACTATCTGTGACTCGTGTTGTGAGTTGTCAACATTGACCACATGAAGTGAAGTTATTTGGTCATGGTCAGTGACATATGCATACATTGGTTGGTCACTGTGCATTGTAGCCATACTGTGCCACTGCGTATTGAAGGTATTTGTACTTGCTAGTCGATAACTAGTATTTCGAAACAAATATCTTCCACTCTGATCATTTGTGACTCATGTTATGAGTTGTCAAAGCTTACCACACATGGTGACATTCTTTGGTCATGGTCAGTGACATATAGTTGGTCATCGAGCATGGTATCCACACCGTGCCACAACGTAGTGAAGGTCATTGTGCTTCCTAGTTGATACCTGGTGATCCCAAACAATGGTTTCCTCTTTGATTATTAGTGACTCGTACCATGAGTTGCCAACGTTGACCATACACAGCGGATTTCTTTGGTCAGAGGCAGTACAAATGCCTACTTTGGCCGGTCATTGTGCATGGTAGCTAGCCATGCTACTACTGATTGAAGGTCGTTGTACTTGCTAGTTGAGAACCGATATTCCCGGACAATTGTTTCCCCCTCTGACCATTTGTGACTCGTGTTATGGTTGGTGAGTGTTGACCACACATATTGAAATTCTTTGGTCATGGTCAGTAACATATGCCTAGTTTGGTTGTTTGGTGTGCATAGTAGCCACAGCGTGCCACTACATATTGAAGATATTTGTCCTTTCTAGCCCATGCATAGGGTTCCCAAACCATTGTCTCTCCCTCTCACCATTCGTGACTCGTGTTATGAGTTGTCAATGTTGACCACACATAGTGGACATCTTCTGTCATAGTCAGTACCGTATTCATCCTTTGGTTGGTCACTATGCACGGTAGCCACACCGTGCCAGTACTTGTTGAAGTTCTTCATACTTGCTAGTTGATAACTAGTGTTCCCAACCCATTGTTTCCCCCTCTGACCATTTGTGACTCGTGTGATGAGTTTTCAACGTTGACCACGCACCGTGAAATTTGTTGGTCATGATTAGTGCCACATGCCTAGTTTGGTTTGGCAATGTACGTAGTTACCACGCCGTGTCACTACGTAATAAAGGTATTTGTGCTTTCTAGTTAATAGTTTGTGTTCCCAACCCATTGTTATTCCACTATGAATATCAGTGACTCGTGTTGTGAGTTGTCAACGCTGACCACATGAAGTGAAATTCGTTGGTCATGGTCAGTAACATATTCATACTTTGGTTGGTCACTGTGCATGGTAGCCACGCTGTGCCACTACATATTGAAGGTATTTGTACTTGCTAGTGGATAATTAGTATTCACAAACCATTATCTTCCACCCTGACTATTTGTGACTCGTGTTATGAGTTGTCAAAGTTTACCACACTTAGTGACATTATTTGGTCATGGTCAATGACACATGCCTCCGTTCATTGGTCATCATGCATGGTATCCACACAGTGCCACAACTTATTGAAGGTCCTTGTGCTTGCTAGTTGATACCTGGTGATCCCAAACCATTGTCTCCCCCTCTGACCATTTGTGACTCCTATTATGAGTTGTCAACGCTGACCACACACATCGGATTTCTTTGGTCAAAGGCAGTACATATGCCTACTTTGGTCAGTCGCTGTGCATGGTAGCCATACCGTGCCTATACTGATTGAAGGTCACTGTACTTGCTAGTTGAGAACTGATATTCCCAGACCATTGTTTCCCCTTCTAACCGTTTGTGACATGTGTTATGGTTGGAGAACGTTGACCACCCATATTGAAATTCTCTAGTCATGTTCAGTGACATAGGCCTAGTTTGGTTGTTTGGTGTGCATAGTAACCACACCGTGCCACTACGTATTGAAGTTCTTTGTCCTTTCTACTCGATACACAGGGTTCCCAAACCATTGTCTTTCCCTCTGACCATTTGTGACTCATGTTATGAAATGTCAATGTTGACCACACATGGTGGACTTCTTCGATCATGGTCAGTGACGTATGCATCCTTTGGTTGGTCACTGTGTACGCTAGCCACACCGTGCCACTACTTGTTGAAGGTCTTTGGACTTGCTAGTTGATAACTAGTGTTCCCAACCCATTGTTTCCCCCTCTGACCATTTGTGACTCGTGTTATGCATTTTCAACGTTGAGTGAAATAATTTTGGTCATAGTTAGTGACATATGCCTACTTTGGTTTGTCAGTGTACATGGTTACCACGCCGTGTCACTACGTATCAAAGGTCTTTGTGCTTTCTAGTTGATAGCTAGTGTTCCCAAACCATTGTTACCTCCTCTGAATATCAGTGACTCGTGTTGTGAGTTGTCAACATTGACCACATGAAGTGAAATTCTTTGGTCATGGTCAGTGACATATGCATACTTTGGTTGGTCACTTTGCACTGTAGCCACACTGGGCCACTGCATATTAAAGGTATTTGTGCTTGCTAGTCAATAACTAGTATTTTGAAACCATTATCATCCACTCTGCCCATTTGTGACTCGTGTTATGAGTTGTCAACGTTTACCACACATGGTGACATTCTTTGGTCATGGTCAGTGACATATGGTTTATCATCGTGCATGGTATCCACACCCTGCCACAACGTACTGAAGGTCATTATGCTTGCTAGTTGATAGCTGGTGTTCCCAAACAATTGTTTCCCCCTGTGACCATTTGTGACTCGTATTATGAGTTGCCAACGTTGACCATACACAGCGGATTTCTTTGGTCAAAGGCAACACATATGCCTACTTTGGTCGGTCATTGTGCATGGTAGCCACACTGTGCTACTACTGACTGAAGGTCGTTGTACTTGCTAGTTGAGAACTGATATTCTCGGACCATTGTTTCCCCCTCTGATTGTTTGTGCCTCGTGTTATGGTTGGTGAACGTTGACCACCCATATTGTAATTATTTGGTCATGGTCAGTGACATATGCCAAGTTTGGTTGTTTTTTATGCATAACAGCCACACCGTGCCACTACGTATTGAAGTTATTTGTCCTTTCTTTTCCATGCATAGGGTTCCCAACCCATTGTCTCTCCCTCTGACCATTCGTGACTCGTGTTCCGAGTTGTCAATGTTGACCACACATAGTGGACTTCTTCCATCGTAGTCAGTGACGTATTCATCCTTTTGGTTGGTCACTGTGCACGCTAGCCACACCGTGCCACTACTAGTTGATAACTAGTGTTCCCAACCCATTGTTTCCCCTTCTGACCATTTGTGACTCGTGTGATGAGTTTTCAACGTTGACCACACACTGTAAAATTCGTTGGTCATGGTTAGTGACATGTTCCTGGTTTGGTTTGTCACTGTACGTGGTTACCACGCTGTGTCACTACGTAACAAAGGTATTTGTGCTTTCTAGTTAATAGTTGGTGTTCCCAAACCACTGTTACCCCACTCTGACCATAAGTGACTCGTGTTGTGAGTTGTCAACGCTGACGACATGAAGTGAAATTCGTTGGTGATGGTCAGTGACATATGCATAACTTGGTTGGTCACTGTGCATGGTAGCCACGCTGTGCCACTACATATTGAAGGTAGCTGTACTCGCTAGTCAATAACTAGTATCCAGAAAGCATTATCTTCCACCCTGACCATTTGTGACTCGTGTTATGAGTTGTCAATGTTTACCACACTAAGTGACATTATTTGGTCATGGACAGTGACATATGCCTACTTTGGTTGGTCATCGCGCATGGTATCCACACCATGCCAGAACTTATTGAAGGTCCTTGTGCTTGCTAGTTGATACCTGGTGTTCCCAAACTATTGTCTCCCCCTCTGACTATTTGTGACTCCTGTTATGCGTTGTCAACATGGACAACGAATAGCGGATTTCTTTGGTCAAAGGCAGTACTTATGCCTACTTTGGTCCAGCATTGTGCGTGGTAGCCACACCGTGCTTGAACTGATTGAAGGTCACTACACTTGCTAGTTGAGAGCTTTTCTTCCCAGACCATTGCTTCCCCTTTTGACCGTTTGTGACATATGTTGTGGTTGGTGAACAATGACCACCCATGTTGAAATTCTCTGGTCATGGTCAGTGACATCTGCCTAGTTTGGTTATTTGGTGTGCATAGTAGCCACATCGTACCACTACATATTGAAGTTCTTTGTCCTTTCTATACGATACACAGGGTTCCAAAACCATTGTCTCTTCCTCTGACCATTTGTGACTCGTGTTATGAGTTGTCAACGTTGACCACACATAATGGACTTCTTCGGTCATAGTCAGTAACGTATGCATCCTTTGGTTGCTCACTGTGTACGCTAGCCATACCGTGCCACTAATTTAAAGGTCTTTGTACTTGCTAGTTGATAACTAGTTTTCCCAACCAATTGTTTCCCCCTCTGACCATTTGTGACTCGTGTTATGCGTTTTCAACGTTGACCACACACTGTGAGATTCTTTTGGTCATGGTTAGTGACATATGCCTACTTTGGTTTGTCACTGTACATGGTTACGATGCCGTGTCACTACGAATCAAATGTCTCTGCGTTTTCTAGTTTATAGCTACTTTCCCACACCATTGTTATCCCCTCTCAATATATGTGATTCGTGTTGGGAGTTGTCAACATTGACCACATGAAGTGAAATTTGTTGGTCATGGTCAGACACATATGCATAATTTGGTTGGTCACTGTGCATTGTAGCCACACTGTGCCACTGCATTTTGAAGGTATTTGTATTTGCTAGTCGATAGCTAGTATTTATAAACCATTCTCTTCTACTCCAACCATTTATGACTCGTGTTATGAGTTGTCAACGTTTACCACACATGGTGACCTTCTTTGGTCATGGTCAGTGACATATGGTTGGTCATCGTGCATGGTATCCACACCGTGCCACAACGTATTGAAGTTCATTGTGCTTGCTAGTTGATACGTGGTGTTCCCAAACAATTGTTTCCCCCTCCGGCTATTTGTGACCCGTATTATGAGCTGGGAACGTTGACCATACACAGCGGATTTATTTGGTCAAAGGCAGTACATATCCCTACTTTGGTCATCATTGTGCATGGTAGCCACACCGTGCTACTGCTGACTGAAGGTCGTTGTACTTGCTAGTTGGTATCTAGTATTCCCAAACCATTGTTTCCTCCTCTGACAATTTGTGACCCATATTATGGGTTGTCAATCATTACCACACATAGAAAGTTTACTTGGTCATGGTAAGTGGCCCATGCCTAATCTGGTTGGTCATTGTGCATGGTAGCCACACTGGTCCACTACTTGTTGAAAGCATTTGCACTTGCTAGTCAATAAAGAGCAAAAGGTTTCTCCCTTTTACACCAGGGCGGTTTTTGTTGATTTGTTACGCGTAGGTGCCTTCACTGGAACACTCCCTCCCACCCCCCTAGAGGGATGTTCCGTGGATGACCTGGAGACAGATTTGCGACCGCATTATGACATTCCCCCTAACCCCCCCCCCTCCCCCACAGCTTCGGCTTGAAGGGAGAGTTGAGGTATCATAACACGGCCATCCCCCCCCCCCCACCCTTCCAGGTCGCGAGCCTATTCTATATTGCGCATACAAGGATTCAAACCCAGGACCTACCGCTCCAGAATCTAACTCTATAAGCACTAACCCAACTCACATGGTGTTCATATGATGTCCAAATGACATTACAAGGGTTCCTACGGGTAAAGGGCACAAAATGAGGGGGTATAAGATTAGAGGGTAGTTCTCAAAAGTATGAATGATAACAAAGTTAGTTTAATCATAACAAATGAGGCAGACGGAATTTCAAATACTGCAAATTCGAGCTTGAATAACCTCTCAACCATTGCTCCGACTGACCAGCCGTAAGAAGGAAAGCTGAATACACGCAGTGACGTTCTTTTTATGATATTCAGTGACACAAGCGTACTATCGTTGGTCCTTGTGCATGGTAGCCACACCGTGCCACCGCTTATGGAAGGTCTTTGTACTTGCTAGTCGATAACGAGTATTCCCAAACCATTGTTTTTCCCTCTGCCCGTTTTTGACTTGTATTATGAGTTGTCAACGTTGACCACACACACTAAACTTCTTTGGTCATGAGCACTGATATATGCCTACTTGGGTAGGTCGTTGTGCACGGTAGCCACACCGTGCCAATACATACAACAAATCTTTGTACTTGCTAGAAGATACACAGTGTTTTGAAACCATGTTTTCCCCCTCTGACCATTTGTGACTCATGTTATGGGTTGTGAACGTTGACCAACCATATTGAAATTCTTTTAGTTAGTGGTTAGTGGTAAGTGACATCTGCCTAGTTTAGTTTGTCACTGTACGTTGTTACCGCGCAGTCTCACTACGTATTGAAGGTCTTTGTGCTTTCTAGTTGATAGCTAGTGTTCCCAAACCATTGTTACCCTCCTCTGACTATTAGTGACTCGTGTCATGAGTTGTCAACGCTGACCACATGAAGTGAAATTCCTTGGTCATGGTCAGTGACAAATGCATTCTTTGGTTGGTCACTGTGCATGGTAGCAACCCTGTACCACTACATATTGAAGGTATTTGTACTTGCTAGTCGATAACGAGTATTCACAAACCATTATCTTCCACCCTGACCATTTGCGACTCGTGTTATGAGTTGTCAAATTTTGCCACACTTACTGAAATCATTTGGTCATGGTCAGTGACATATGCCTACTTTGGTTGGTCATCGTGCATGGTATTCACACCGTGCCACAACTTATTGGAGTTCCTTGTGCTTGCTAGTTGATACTTGGTGTTCCCAAACCATTGTCTCCCCCTGTGACCATTTGTGACTCCTACTATGAGTTGTCAACGCTGACCACACACAGCGGATTTCTTTGGTCAAAGAAAGTACATATGCCTACTTTGGTCGGTCATCTTGCATGGTAGCCACACCGTGCTACTACTGATTGAAGGGTGTTGTACTTCCTCGTTGATAACTCATATTCCCAGACCATTGTTTCCCCTTCTGACCGTTTGTGACATGTGTTATGGTTGGTGAACGTTGACCACCCATATTGAAGTTATCTGGTCATTGTCAGTGACATATGTCTTGTTAGGTCGTTTGGTGTGCATAGTAGCCACACCGTGCCACTACGTATTGAAGTTCTTTGTCCTTTCTAGTCAATACATATGGTTCCCAAACCATTGTCTCTCCTTATGACCATTTGTGACTCGTGTTATGAGTCGTCAATGTTGACCACACACAGTGGACTTCTTTGGTCATATTAAGCGACGTATGCATCCTTTGGTTGGTCACTGTGTACGCTAGCCACACCGTCCCACTACTTGTTGAATATCTTTCTACTTGCTAGTTGATAACTTGTGTTCCCAACCCATTGTTTCCCCCTCTGACCAGTTGTGACTCGTGTTATGTGTTTTCAACGTTGACCACACGCTGTGAAATTCGTTTGGTCATGGTTAGTGACATATGCCTACTTTGGCTTGTCACTTTACATGGTTACCACGCCGTGTCACTATGTATCGAAGGTCTCTGTGATTTCTAGTTGATAGCTACTGTTCCCAAACCATTGTTACCCCCTCTGAATATCTGTGACTCATGTTGTGAGTTGTCAACATTGACCACATGAAGTGAAATTCTGTGGTCATGGTTAGTGACATATGCATACTTTGGTTGGTCATTGTGCAATGTAGCCACACTGTGCCACTACATATTGAAGGTATTTGTACTTGCTAGTCGATAACTAGTATTTAGAAACCATTATCTGCCACTCTGACCATTTGTGACTCGTGTTATGAGCTGTCACATTTTTCCATACATGGTGACATTCTTTGGTCATGGTGAGTGACATATGCATACCTTGGCTGGTCATCGTGCATGGTATCCACACTGTGCCACAACGTATTGAAGGTCATTGTGCTTACTAGTTGATACCAGGTGTTCCCAAACAACTGTTTCTTGCTCTGACTATTTGTGACTCGTGTTATGTGTTGTCAACGTTGACCACACACAGCGAATTTCTTTGGTCAAAGGCAGTACATATGCCTTCTTTGGTCGGTCATCTTGCACGGTAGCCACACCGTGCTACTACTGATTGAAGGATGTTGTACTTGCTAGCTGAGAACTGATATTCCCGGTCCATTGTTTCCCCTTCGGATCGTTTGTGACTCGTGTTATGGTTGGTGAACTTTGACCACCCATATTGAAATTCTTTGGTCATGGTCAGTGACATATGCCTAGTTTGGTTGTTTGGTGTGCATAGCAGCCACACCGTGCCACTACGTATTCAAGTTCTTTGTCCTTTCGAGTCAATACATAGGGTTCCCAAACCATTGTCTCTCCATTGGACCATTTGTGACTCGTGTTATGAGTTGTCAATGTTGACCATACATAGTGGACTTCTTCGGTCATAGTCAGTGACGTGTGCATCCTTTGGTTGGTCACTGTGCACACGAGCCACACCGTGCCACTACTTGTTGAAAATCTTTCTACTTGCTATTTCATAACTAGTGTTCCCGACCCATCGTTTCCCCCACTGACCATTTGTGACTCTTGTTATGAGTTTTCAACGTTGACCACACACTGTGAAATCCGTTTGGTCATGGTTTGTGACATGCCTACTTTGGTTTGTCACTGTACATGGTTACCACGCCATGTCATTACGCATCGAAGGTCTTTGTGATTTCTTGTTGACAGCTAGTTTTCCAAAACCATTGTTAGCCCCCTCTGACTATCTGTGACTCGTGTTGTGAGTTGTCAACAGTGACCACATGAAGTGAAGTTATTTGGTCATGGTCAGTGACATGCATACTTTGGTTGGTCATTGTGCATTGTAGCCACACCATGCCACTACATATTGAAGGTATTTGTACTTGCTAGTCGATAAGTAGTATTTACAAACCCTTATCTTCCACCCTGACAATTTGTGACTCGTGTTATGAGTTGTCAAAGTTACCACACTTAGTGGCATTATTTGGTCATGGTCAGTGACATATGCCTACTTTGGATGGTCATCGTGCATGGTATCCACACCGTACCACAACGTGTTGAAGCTCCTTGTGCTTGCTACTTGATACTTGGTGTTCCCAGACCATTGTTTCCCCCTCTGACCATTTGTGACTCGTATTATGAGTTGTCAACGTTGAACACACACGATGGATTTGTTTGGTCAAAGGCAGTACATATGCCTACTTTGGTCGGTCGGTGTGCATGGTAGCCACACCGTGCTACTACTGACTGAAGGTTGTTGTACTTGCTAGTTGAGAACTGATATTCACAGACCATTGTTTCCCCCTCTGACCATTTGTGACTCGTCTTGTGGTTCGTGAATGTTGACCACCCATATTGAAATCATTTCATCATGGTCGGTGACATATGCCTAGTTTGGTTGTTTGGTGTGCATAGTAGCCACACCGTGCCACTATGCATTGAAGTTCGTTGTCCTTTCTAGTCGATACATAGAGTTCCCAAACCATTCTCTCCCACTCTGACCATTTGTGACTCGTGTCATTAGTTGTCAACGTTGACCACACACAGAGGATTTCTTTGGTCAAAGGCAGTACATATGCCTACTTTGGTCGGTCATTGTGCATGGTAGCCACACCGTGCTACTGCTGACAGAAGGTCGTTGTACTTGCTAGTTGGTATCTAGTATTCCTAAACCATTGTTTCCCTGTCTGACAATTTGTGACCCATATTATGGGTTATCAATGTTGACCACACATAGTAAAAATTTTTGGTCATGGTAAGTGGCCCATGCCTTATCTGGTTGGTCATTATGCATGGTACCCACACCATTCCACTACTTGTTGAAGGTCTTTGTACTTGCTGGTCAATAAATAGCAAAAGGTTTCTCTTTTTTGCACCAGGTCGGTTTTTGTTGATTCGTTACGCGTAGGTGCGTTCAGTGGAATACTCCTTCCCACCCCCCTAGAGGGATGCTCCATGGACGACGTGGAGGACAGATTTGCGACCGCATTATGACACCCCCCCCTACCCCCCCACGGCTTAGGCTCAAAGAGTTTAGGTATCACAACACAGCCGCTCTTCCCCCAGGTCGCGAGCCTATTCAATATTGCACGTACGAGGATTCAAAACCAGGACCTACCGCTCCAGAATCCAGCTCTATAAGCACTAAGCAAACTCACATGGTGTCCGTATAATGTCCAAATGACATTGTAAGGGTTCTTATGGGTAAAGGGAATAAACAAGGGGGTGTAAGATTAGAGGGTAGTTTATAAAAGTATGAATCATAACAAAGTTAGTTTAATCATAACAAAATGACGCAGACGGGATTTCAAATATTGCAACTTTGAGCTTGAATAACCTCTCAACCATTGCTCCGATAGACCAGCCGTAAGAATGAAAGCTGACTACACACAGTGAAACTCTTTTCATGATATTGAGTGACACAAGCACTCTTTGGTTGGTCATTGTGCATGGTAGCCACACCGTGCCACCACATATCAAAGGTCTTTGCACTCGTTAGTCGATACCGGGTATTCCCAAACCTTTGTTTCTCCCTCTGTCCATTTTTGACTTGTATTATAAGTTGTGAACGTTGACCACATACACAAAACTTCTTCGGTCATGAGCAATGATGTATGCCTACTTGGGTAGGTCATTGTGCACGGTAGCCACACTGTGCCAATACATGCGTTAACCAGGGGTTGAGAACACTACATATCAACTAGCAAGTAGAAAGATTTTCAATAAGTAGTGGCACGGTGTGGCTAGCGTGCACAGTGACCAACCAAAGGATGCATATGTCACTGACTATGACCGAAGAAGTCCACTATGTGCGGTCAACATTCACAACTCATAACACGAGTCACAAATGGTCATAGGGATAGACAATGGTTTGGGAACCCTATGTATTGACTAGAAAGGAGAAAGAACATCAATATGTAGTGGCACGGTGTGCCTACTATGCACACCAAACAACCAAACAAGACACATGTCACTGACCATGACCAAAGAATTTCAATATGGGTGGTCAACATTCACAAACCATAACACGAGTCGCATGGTCAGAGGGGGAAACAATGACCTGGGAATATCAGTTCTCAAGTAGCAAGTACAGAGACCTTCAATCAGTATAAGCACGGTGTGGCTACCATGCACAATGACCGACCAAGGTAGGCATATGTACTGCCTTTGACCAAAGAAATCGGCTGTGTGTGGTCAACGTTGACAACTCATAAGAGGAGTCACAAATGGTCAGAGGGGGAGACAATGGTTTGGGAACACCAGGTATTAACTAGCAAGCACAAGGACCTTCAATAAGTTGTGGCACGGTGTGGACACCATGCACAATGACCAACCAAAGTCGGCATATGTCACTGATCATGACCAAACAATGTCACTAAGTGTGGTAAACTTTGTCGATTCATAACACGAGTCACAAATGATCAGAGTGGAAGACAATGGTTTGTGAATACTAGTTATCAAGTAGCAAGTACAAATACATTCAACATGTATTGGCACAGCGTGGCTACCATGTATAGTGACCAACCAAAGTATGCATGTGTCACTGACCATGACTAACGAATTTCACTTCATGTGGTCAGCGTTGACAACTCAAAACACGAGTCACTGATATTCTGAGGGGGGTAACAATGGTTTGGGAACACTAGCTATCAACTAGAAAGCACAAAGACCTTCAATACGTAGTGACACGGTGTGGTAACCACGTACAGTAACAAACCAAACTAGGCATATGTCACTAACCATGACCAACGAGTTTCAATATGGGTGGTCAACGTTGAAAACTCGTAACACTAGTCACAAATGGTCAGTGGGAGAAACCATGGGTGGGGAACCCTATGTATCAACTAGAAAGAGCAAAGAACTTCAATACGTAGTGGCATGGTGTGGCTACTATGCACACCAAACAACCAAACTAGACATATGCCTACTTTTGTTTGTCACTGTACATGGTTACCACGCCGTGTCACTACATGTTAAATGTATTTGTGCTTTCTGTTTAATAGGTAATCTTCCGAAACCATTGTTACCCTCCTTTGACCATATATGACTCGTGTTTTGAGTTGTCAACGTTGACCACATGAAGTGAAGTTTGTTGGTCATGGTCAGTGACATATGCATCCTTTGGTTGGTCACTGTGCATGGTAGCCACGCTATGCCACTAAATATTGAAGGTACTTGTACGTGCTACTCGATAACTAGTTTTCACAAACCATTGTCTTCCACTCCGACCATTTGTGACTCATATTATCAGCTGTCAAAGTTTACCACACTTAGTGACATTATTTGGTCATGGTCAGTAACATATGCCTACTTTGGTTGGTCATCGTGCATGGTATCCACACCGTGCCAAAGGTGTTGAAGCTCCTTGTTCTTGCTAGTTGATACTTGGTGTTCCCAAACCATTGCTTGCCCCTCTGACCATCTGTGACTCGTATTGTGAGTTGTCAACGTTGATCACACACGGTGGATCTCTTTGGTCAAAGGCAATACATATGCCTACTTTGGTTGGTCATTGTGCATGGTGGCGACACCGTGCTCCTACTGACTGAGGGTCGTTGTACTTGCTAGTTGAGATCTGATATTCCCATGGCATTGTTTCCTCCCTTGACCGTCTGTGACTCGCGATATGGTTGGTCAACATTGACCACCCATATTGAAATTGTCTGGTCATGGTCACTGACATATGCCTAGTTTGGTTGTTTGGTGGGCATAATAGCCACACCGTGCCACTACGTATCAAGGTTATTTGTCCTTTTCTAGTTGATACATAGGGTTCCCAAACCATTGTCTCTCCCTCTGACCATTTGTGACCCGTGTTATGAGTGGTCAATGTTGACCACACATAGTGGACTTCTTCGGTCATAGTCAGTGACATATGCATCCTTTCGTTGGTCACTGTGCACGCTAGCCACACCGTGCCACTACTTGTTGAAAATCTTTCTACCTGCTAGTTGATAACTAGTGTTCCCAACCCATGGTTTCCCCCACTGACCATTTGTGACTCGTGTTATGAGTTTCCAACGTTGACTACACTGTGTGAAATCCATTTGGTCATGGTTAGTGACATATGCCTTCTTTTGTTTGTCACTGTACATGGTTACCACGCCGTGTCATTACGCATCGAAGGTCTTTGTGATTTCTTGTTGATAGCTAGTGTTCCCAAACCATTGTTACCCCCTCAGAATATATGTGCCTCGTGTTGTGAGTTGTCAACATTGACCACTGAAGTGAAATTCTTTGTTCATGTCAGTGGCATATACGTACTTTGATTGGTCACTGTGCATTGTATCCACACTGTGCCACTACACATTGAAGGTATTTGTACTTGCTAGTTGACAACTAGTATTCACAAACCATTATCTTCCACCCTGACCATTTGTGACTCGCGTTATGAGTTGTCAAAATTTACCACACATGGTGACATTCATTGGTCATGGTTAGTGACATATGCATACCTTGGTTGGTCATTGTGCATGGTATCCACACCGTGCCACAACGTATTGCAGCTCCTTGAATTTGCTATTTGACACTTGGTGTTCCGGAACCATTGTTTCCCCCTGTGACCATTTTTGACTTGTGTTATGAGTTGTCGACGTTGACCAGACACAGCGGATTTCATTCGTCAAAGGCAGTACATATGGCTACTTTGGTCGGTCATTGTGCATGGTAGCCACACCGTGCTACTACTGAATGAAGGTCGTTGTACTTGCTAGTTAAGAACTAATTTTCCCAAACCATTGTTTCTTCCTCTGGCCATTTGTGACTCGTGTTATGGTTTGTCAACGTTGACCACCCATATTGAAATTCTCTGGTCATGGTTAGTGACATATACCTAGTTTGGATGTTTGGTGTGCATAGTAGCCACACCGTGTCACTACATATTGAAGTTATTTGTCCTTTCTAGTCCATGTATAGGGTACCCAAACCATTGTCTGTCCCTCTGACCATTCGTTACTTGTCTTATGAGTTTTCAATGTTGACCACACACAATGGACTTCTTCGGTCATAGGCAATGACGTATTCATCCCTTGGTTGGTCAATGTGCATGCAAGCCACACCGTGCCACTACTTTTTGAAGTTCTTCGTACTTGCTAGTTGATAACTAGTTTTCATAACCCATTGTTTCCCCCTCTGATCATTTGTGACTCGTGTGATGAGTTTTCAACGTTGACCACACACAGTCAAATTTGATTGGTCATTGTTAGTGACATATGCCTACTTTGGTTTGTCAGTGTACATGGTTACCATGCCGTGTCAGTGCGTATTGAAGATTTCTCTGCTTTCTAGTCAATAGCTAGTGTTCCCAAACCAATGTTACCCCCTTTGACTATCTGTGACTCGTGTTGTAAGTTTTCAATGCTGACCACATGAAGTGAAATTCGTTTGTCATGGTGAGTGACATATGCCTACTTTGGTTGGTCACTGTGCATGGTAGCCACGCTGTGCCACTACATATTGAAGGTATTTGTACTTGCTAGTCGATAACAAGTATTCACAAACCATTATCTTCCACCATGACCATTTGTGATTCCTGTTATGAGTTGTCAAAGTTTACCACACTTAGTGAAATTATTGGGTCATGGTCAGTGACATATGCCTACTTTGCTTGGTCATCGTACATGGTATCCACACCGTACCACAACTTATTGAAGGTCCTTTTGCTTGCTAATTGATACCTGGTGTCCCCAAACCATTGTCTCCCCCTCTGACCACTTGTGACTCCTATTATGAGTTGTCAACACTGACCACACACAACGGATTTCTTTGGTCAACGGTAGTGCATATGCCTCCTTTGGCCGGTCATTGTGCATGGTAGCCACACCGTGCTTATACTGATAGAAGGTCGCTGTACTTGCTAGTTGAGAATAGATGTTCACAGACCATTGTTTCCCCCTCTGACCGTTTGTGACTCGTGTTATGGTTGGTGAATGTTGACCACCCACATTGAAATTCTTTCATCATGGCCGGTGACATATGCCTAGTTTGGTTGTTTGGTGTGCATAGTAGCCACACCGTGCCACTACTTATTGAAGATCTTTGTCCTTTCTAGTCAATACATAGGGTTCTCAAACCATTGTCTCTCCCTCTGACCATTTGTGAATCCTGTTATGAGTTGTCAATGTTGACCCTACATAGTGGACTTCTTCGGTCATAGACAGTGACGTGCATCCTTTGGTTGGTCACTGTGCACGCTACCCACACCGTGCCACTACTTGTTCAAATTCTGTCTACTTGCTAGTTGATAAGTAGTGTTCCCAACCCATGGTTTCCCCCACTGACCATTTGGGACTCGTGTTATGAGTTTTCAACATTGACCACACACAGTGAAATCCGTTTGGTCATGGTTTGTGACATATGCCTACTTTGGTTTGTCGCTGTACATGGTTATCACGCCGTGTCATTACCTATCGAAGGTCTTTGTGCTTTCTTGTTGAAAGCTAGTGTTCCCGAACCATTGTTAGCCCCCTCTGACTATCTGTGACTCGTGTTGTGAGTTGTCAACATTGACCACATGAAGTGAAATTCTTTGGTCATGGTCAGTGACATATGCATACTTTGGTTTGAAACTATGCATTGTAGCAACACTGTGCCACTGCATATTGAAGGTGTTTGTACTTGCTAGTCAAAACCATTATCTTCCACTCTGACCATTTGTGACTCGTGTTATGAGTTGTCAAAGCTTACTACACATGGTGACATTCTTTGGTCATGGTCAGTGACATATGGTTGGTCATCATGCATGGTATCCACACCGAGCCACAACGTATTGAAGGTCATTGTTCTTGCTAGTTGATACCTGGTGTTCCCAAACAATTATTTCCCCCTCTGACTATTTGTGACTCGTGTTATGAGTTGCCAACGTTGACCATAAACAACCGAATTCTTTGGTCAAAGGCAGTACATATGCCGACTTTCATCGGTCATTGTGCATGGTAGCCACACCGTGCTACTACTGATTGAAGGTCGTTGTACTTGCTGGTTAAGAACTGATATTCCCGGACCATTGTTTCCCCCTCTTATTGTTTGTGACTCGTGTTATGGTTGGTGAACGTTGACCACCCATATTGATATTCTTTGGTCATGGTCAGTGACATATGCCTCGTTTGGTTGTTTGGTGTGCATAGTAGCCACACCGTGCCACTACGTATTGAAGTTATTTGTCCTTTCTAGTCCATGTATAGGGTTCCCAAACCATTGTCTCTCCCTCTGATCATTCATGACTCGTTTTATGTGTTGTCAATGTTGACCACACATAGTGGACTTCTTCCGTCATAGTGAGTGACATATGCATACTTTGGTTGGTCACTATGCATTGTAGCCACACTGTGCCACTATATATTGAAGGTATTTGTACTTTCTAGTTGATAACTAGTATTTAGAAACAATTCTCTTCCACTCTGACCATTTGTGACTCGTGTTATGTGTTGCCAAGGTTTACCACACATGGTAACATTCTTTTGTCATGGTTAGTGACATATGGTTGGTCATCCTGCATGGTATCCACACTGTGCCACAACGTACTGAAGGTCATTGTGCTTGCTAGTTGATACCTGGTTTTCCCAAACAATTGTTTCCCTCTCTGACTATTTGTGACTCGTATTATGAGTTGCCAATTTTGACCAAATACAACGGATTTCTTTGGTAAAAGGCAGTACATATGCCTACTTTGGTTGGTCATTGTGCATGGTAGCCACACCGTGCTACCACTTATCGAAGATCTTTGTACTGGCTAGTCGATACCGAGTATTCCCAAACCACTGTTTCTCGCTCTGCCCATTTTTTACTTGTATTATGAGCTGTGAATGTTGACCAAACGCACTAAACTTCTTTGGTCATAAGCAGTGATGTATGGCTACTTGGATAGGTCATTGTGCACAGTAGCCACACCGTGCCAATACATACGAAAAATCTTTGTACTTGCTAGAAGATACAAAGTGTTTTGAAATCATGTTTTCCCCCTTGACCATTTGTTACTCGTGTTATGGGTTGTGAGCGTTGACCACCCATAATGAAATCCATTGCTCATGGTTAGTGACATATGCCTAGTTTGGTTTGTCACTGTATGTGGTTAGCACGCCGTTTCATTACGTATTGAAGGACTTTGTGCTTTCTAGTTGATGTCTAGTGTTCCCAAACCATTGTTACCCTCCTCTGACTATCGGTGACTCGTGTCGTGAGTTGTCAACGCTGACCATATGAAGTGAAATTCGTTGATCATGGTCAGTGATATATGCATGTTTGGTTGGTCATTGTGCATGGTAGCCACGCTGTGCCACGACTTATGGAAGGTCCCTTTGCTTGCGAGTTGATACCTGGTGTTCCCAAACCAGTGTCTCCCCCTCTGACCATTTGTGACTCTTATTATGAGTTGTCAAAGCTGACCGCACACAGCGGATGTCTTTGGTCAAGGGTAGTACATATGCCTACATTGGTCGGTCATTGTGCATGGTAGCCACATCATGCTTATACTGATTGAAGGTCGCTGTACTTGCTAGTTGAGAACTGAGATCCACAGACCATTGTTTTCCCCTCTGACCGTTTGTGACTCGTGTTATGGTTGGTGAATGTTGACCACCCATATTGAAATTGTTTCATCATGGCCAGTGACATATGCCTATTTTGGTTGTTTGGTGTGCATAGTAGCCACACCGTGCCACTATGTATTGAAGAGCTTTCTCCTTTCTAGTCAAAACATAGGGTTCCCCAACCATTGTCTCTCCCTCTGACCATTTGTGACTCGTGTTATGAGTTGTCAATGTTGACCATACATAGTGGAATTCTTCGGTCATATTCAGTGACGTGCATCCTTTGGTTGGTCACTACGCACGCTAGCCACACCGTGCCACTACTTGTTGAAAATCAGTATACTTGCTAGTTGATAACTAGTGTTCCCAACCCATGGTTTTCCCCAGTGACCATTTGTGACTCGTGTTATGAGTTTTCAACGTTGACCACACACTGTGAAATCTGTTTGGTCATGGTTTGTAACATATGCCTACTTTGGTTGGTCACTGTACATGGTTAACACGCCGTGTCACTACGTATCGAAGGTCTTTGTGCTTTCTTGTTGACAGCTAGTGTTCACAAACCATTGTTAGCCCCCGCTGAATATCTATGACTCGTGTTGTGAGTTGTCAAGATTGACCACATGAAGTGAAGTTATTTGGTCATGCTCAGTGACATATGCATACATTGGTTGGTCACTGTGCATTATCGCCACACTTTGCCACTGCATATTGAAAGTATTTTTACTTGCTAGTCGATAACTAGTATTTAGAAACCATTATCTTCCACTTTGACCATTTATGACTCGTGTTATGAGTTGTCAAAGTTTACCACACATGGTGACATTCTTTGGTCATGGTGAGTGACATATGGTTGGTCGTTGTGCTTGGTATCCACGCCGTGCCACGACGTACTGAAGGTCATTGTGATTTCTAGTTGATACCTGGTATTCCCAAATAATTGTTTCCCCCTCTGACTATTTCTGACTCGTATTATGAGTTGCCAACGTTGACCATACACAGCGGTTTTCTTTGGTCAGAGGCAGTACATATGCCTACTTTGGTCGGTCATTGTGCATGGTAGCCACACCGTACTACTACCGATTGAATGTCTTTGTACTTGCTAGTTGAGAACTGATATTCCTGGACCATTGTTTCTCCATCTGACCGTTTTTGACTCGTGTTATGGTTAGTGAATGTTGACCACCCATGTTGAAATCCTTTGGTCATGGTCAGTGAAATGTGCCTAGTTTGGCTGTTTGGTGTGCATAGTAGCCACACCGTGCCACTACGTATTGAAGTTATTTGTCCTTTCTATTCCATGCATAGGGTTCCCAAACCATTGTCTCTCCCTCTGGCCATTCGTGACTCGTGTTATGAGTTGTCAATGCTGACCACACGTAGTGGACATCTTTCGTCATAGTCAGGGACGTATTCATCCTTTGGTTGGTCACTGTGCACTCAGCTACACTGTGCCACTACTTTTTGAAGTTCTTCATACATTCTAGTTGATAACTAGTGTTCCCAACCCATTGTTTCCCCCTCTGACCATTTGTGACTTGTGTGATGAGTTTTCAACGTTGACCATACACCGTGAAATTTGTTGGTCATGGTTAGTGACATATGCCTAGTTTGGTGTGTCACTGTACGTGGTTATCACGCCGTGTCACTACGTAGGAAAGGTATTTGTGCTTTCTAGTTAATAGTTGGTGTTCCCAGACCATTGTTACCCCACTCTGACTATCACTGACTTGTGTTGTGAGTTGTCAACGCTGACCACATGAAGTGCAATTCATTGGTCATGGACAGTGACATATGCATGCTTTGGTTGGTCACTGTGCATGGTAGCCACTCTGTGCCACTACATGTTGAAGGTATGTGTACTTGCTAGTCGATAACTAGTATTCACAAACCTTAACCTTCCACCCTGACCATTTGTGACTCGTGTTATGAGTTGTCAATGTTTACCACACTTAGTGAAATTATTTGGTCATGGTCAGTGACATATGCCTACTTTGGTTGGTCATTGTGCATGGTATGCACACCGTGCCACAACTTATTGAAGGTCCTTGTGCTTGCTAGTTGATACCTGGTGTTCCCAAACAATTGTCTGCCCCTCTGACCATTTGTGACTCCTATTATGAGTTGTCGATGTTGACCACACACAGCGGATCTCTTTGGTCAAAGGCAGTACATATGCCTACTTTGGTCAATCATTGTGCATGGTAGCCACACCGTGCTTATACTGATTGAAGGTCACTGTACTTGCTAGTTGGTACATAGTATTCCCAGACCATTGTTTCCCCCTCTGACAATTTGTGACACATATCATGGGTTGTCAACGTTGACCACACATAGAAAAGTTATTTGGTCATGGTAAGTGGCCCATGCCTAATCTGGTTGGTCATTTTGCATGGTAGCCACACTGTTCCACTGCTTGTTGAAAGTATTTGTACTTGCTAGTCAATGAATAGCAAAAGGGTTCTCCCTTTGACACCAGGTCGGTTTTTGTTGATTTGTTACGCCTAGGTGCTTTCACTGGAATACTCCCTCCCACCCCCCTAGAGGGATGTTGTGTGGACAACCTAGAGGACAGATTTACGACCGCGTTATGACACCCCCCTACC
>SZWC01001846.1:34021-67193 GCA_023375785.1 Penium margaritaceum | reverse complement strand
CGTTGTACTTGCTAGTTGAGAACTGATATTCCCGGACCATTGTTTCCCCCTCTGACCGTTTGTGACTCGTGTTATGGTTGGTGAACGTTGACCACCCATATTGAAATTCTTTGGTCATGGTCAGTGACATATGCCTAGTTTGGTTGTTTGGTGTGCATAGTAGCCACACCGTGCCACTACGTATTGAAGTTATTTGTCCTTTCTAGTCCATGCATAGGGTTCCCAAACCATTGTCTCTCCCTCTGACCATTTGTGACTCGTGTTATGAGTTGTCAATGTTGACCACACATAGTGCACATCTTCTGTCATAGTCAGTGACGTATTCATCCTTTGGTTGGTCACTGTGCAAGCTAACCACACCGTGCAACTACTTGTTGAAGTTATTCATATTTGCTAGTTGATAACCAGTGTTCCCAACCCATTGTTTCCCCATCTGACCATTTGTGACTCGTGTGATGAGTTTTCAACGTTGAACACACACCGTGAAAGTTGTTGGTCATGGTTATTGAAATATGCCTAGTTTGGTTTGTCACGGTATGTGGTTACCACGCCGTGTCACTACGTAATAAAGGTATTTGTGCTTTCTAGTTAATAGTTGGTGTTCCGAAACCATTGTTACCCCACTCTGACTATCAGTGACTCGTGTTGTGAGTTGTCAACGCTGACCACATGAAGTGAAATTCGTTGGTCATGGTCTGTGACATATGCATACTTTGGTTGGTCACTCTGCATGGTAGCCACACTCTGCCACTACATGTTGAAGGTATTTGTACTTGCTAGTCGATAACTAGTATTCAAAAACCATTATCTTCCACCCTGACCATTTGTGACTCGTGTTGTGAGCTGTCAAAGTTTACCACACTTTGTGACATTATTTGGTCATGGTCAATGACAAATGCCTACTTTGGTTGGTCATTGTGCATGGTATCCACACCGTGCCACAACGTATTGAAGGTCCTTGTGCTTGCTAGTTGATACCTGGTGTTCCCAAACCATTGTCTCCCCCTCTGACCATTTGTGACTCATATTATGAGTTGTCAACGTTCACCACACACATCGGATTTCTTCGGTCAAAGGCAGTACATATGCCTACTTTGGTCGGTCATTGTGCATGGTAGCCACACCGTGCTACTACTCACTGAAGGTCGTTGTTCTTGCTAGTTGGTATCTAATAATCCCAAACCATTGTTTCCTCCTCTGAAAATTTGTGACCCATGTTATGGGTTCTCAACGTTGACCACACATAGTAAAAATATTTGGCCCATGCCTAATCTGGCTGGTCATTCTGCACGGTAATGTTGGCTCTAGTGGGTGTGGAGGCACCCTCAAGGATGCCTAGCTCTCAGTGATGCACGCTACCAAAGTTTGGGCAGCCAATGGACACCTTTGGTGAAGAGTGTGGAGCACAAGGATCACGGATAGGAGTGGGCAGAACACGTCGCATTCAGTAGATCTGAATCGAAACGCGTTTTTGTTACTTAGCATAGTGAGATTACATCAGATTCTTTTAGCCTGTGATCTTAGCTTTCCAACGCATCCAAGCACGCCTAAATTGGAGCAGTAGAGCCCCTGCTACGGCTGTTGAAGTTACCCTTGGTGGAGCCGAGCCGCCCACCATGCCCACGAACGGGAGCGACGGGAGGCGCTTCGACGGTGGCCTGTCGAAGAGCCCTTCCTGTCATCCCAACGTGGGGAGGGGCATGCCTTGGTCCAGGGGACCATCCACATTCATTCCTTCATGGCCCATGTGCCTTTGGAGCCCAATGAAGACGAACGAGGATCACTGGTGGTGGAATATCCCGCCACCCATGGCGGGTACCAGATTCCACCCACCCAACACCCGTTTTTCGGGCTAGGCTAACTTTCTGAATACTCACTGAAATCGAGCGATTCAAAGCTCGATCTTGCATGGAAAAATCCAAGGAATCCAAATCTAAAGTCAGATCAGGTGTTTGACCACTCACTAGTGGTCGAACCACGGAGTACGATCAACGGCACTCATGGCAAGGGGCACACCATGTCAACAATCTCCCCCTTGCACCGCAGCCTTGATGCCCTGTCCTTGGAACCTGTAGCATTTTAAACTTCACAGCGCAGACCGAGCTCCATGCAGCTTGCGTTGTGCCTGTCCTTGGGCTGTGACTTGGTCATGGCATCGGCAAGCATGCGCTTAGTGCCACAATGCACAATAGCCGCACCTCCCTTCGCCACCAAGTCCCGCGCGAAGTGATGCCGGATTTCGATGTGCTTGGTCCTCCTGTGCAGCACCGGGTTCTGGGTCAGGCTGATGGCACTCATGTTGTCAACGTTGATTACCGTCAGCTTCCTTTGGGCCACGCCGATCTCCTTTAACAGCCGACGTAGCCACACCGCCTCCTTTGCGGCTTCCGTGAGCGCGATGTACTCCGCTTCTGTGCTGGACAGCGCCACGCAGTCCTGCTTCCTGCTTGCCCATGAAACTGCTGCACCACCAAGCACAAACACGTACCCCGACGTTGATTTTCTGTCATCCACATCACCAGCCCAGTCGACATCCGAGTAGCCGATCAACTCAAGGGAGTCATCACGCGCTCCCCCTCCAAACACGAGCCGCGACTGTTTTGTCGCCTTGAGATAGCTGAGGATCCGCTTCACCGCTTGCCAATGCAGTGGCCCGGGGTCAGCAACGTAGCGGCTCACTTGCCCCTCCGCAAAGGCTAGGTCGGGCCGCGTTGCCACCATGGCGTACATGATGCTCCCCACTGCGGACTGGTATGGCACTCCTGCCATCTCCTCCTTCTCCTCATCCGTGCTCGGGCCCATGCTCGAGCTCAGCTCACACGTGGTGGTCATGGGTGTGCCTATGGGGTTGCACTCCTCCATGTTGTAGCGGCGGAGCACCTCTTGCACATGCTTTGCCTGCCCCATCTCTAGCGTGCGTGCTTTGCGGTCCCTCTTGATGGCGACGCCGAGGTAGTACTCGAGCTCGTCCATGTCGGTCATTTTGAACCGACCGCCCAGCTGCCGCTTCAGGTTCACCAACTCCTCCATGTCCGATGACACGAGGATGAGGTCATCCACGTAGAGGACCACGATCTGGTGCAACCCCGGCTGCTTTCGCACGTACACGCTTTGATCCGCCTCGCAGCGCTTGAAGCCAAGCTCGGCCATGAAGCCGTCCATTTTCAGGTACCACATGAGTGGCGCTTGCTTCAGTCCGTAGAGCGCCTTGCGAAGCCGGCACACCTTCCCCGGCGGCGCGTCCACCCCCTCCGGCACCTCCATAAGGACCTCCTTGTCCAGGTCGCCGTTGAGAAACGCGGTTTTCACGTCCATTTGGTGGACTTNAGCTCAGATTTTATGGCTCCCTCCCACTCAGCCCCATCCTTCTGCTGCAACGCCTCCTTGACGGTCTCGGGCTCCTCTTGCGCAAAGAACGCTCGAGCAAACCCAGTCCAGGTGCCCTGCGCGGCATCGTACCGTTTTGCCGTCCTTCTTGCGCGTCCGCTTCTCCGGGGCTGCTGCTGTTGAGGCTGCTGCTGCTGCTGCCGCTGTTGCTACTGCTGCTGCTGCTGCTGCTGTTGCTGCCCTCTCGCGGCGCCACTTGCACCGCCGACCTGCTCCCCCTCTCTCGGGGACCGTGGAGATGCGAGCTCATTCCCCGCCTCCTCGTTCAGCTCCACTGCTGCCGGCGCTTCGGACTCATCGTCCGACTCGGCTGAATGCAAATCAGCCGCTTCCCCATCCACCGGATGGTTATCGCCAGGTTGAGCCGATGGGACGTCACCCTCTTTTGCGTCCTCCGGCGTCTCCCCCTCAAGGAGTGGCAGCCACTCCCCCCGCTTGGAGAGACCCGCATCCTTGTCCGTCCAACGACTCTCTTCGTCAAACGTGACGTCGTGACTCTTCACGATCTGCTGCCTCCGCGGGTCGAAGAGCCGGTACGCCTTGCTCCCGCTCTTGTACCCGACGAAGATGCACCGGCGAGTCCGCGGGTCCAGCTTGCCCCGCCCCTCCCGTGCCTGCACAACAGCATGTGCAACACAACCAAAAGTGCGGAGGTGTGCCACAGTTGGCTTCCTCCCGCTCCACACTTCTTGTGGCGTCTTCCACACCTTGGACTCCGCATCCTTCAGTGGCTTTGTCGGCGTCAGGTTCATGATGTACGCCGCTGTCCGTGCCGCCTCGCCCCAGTACCGCTGCGCGAGGCCGGCATCGCTCAACATGGACCGGACCATGTTGAGGATGGTGCGGTTCGCCCTCTCGGCGACGCCGTTCTGCTACGGGGAGTATGGCGTAGTTTTCTGCCACGCGATCCCCTTGCTCTTCATCCATGCCGAGCAGCCCTCATACTCGCCGCCGTTGTCGCTCCGGAACGCCTTCACCTTCAAGCCTGTTTGCCGCTCCACTGCCGCCACAAACTCCTGCATACAAGTCAGGACATCACTCTTCCTCTTGATGATGTAGAGGTAGAGCTTGCGGCTGTGGTCGTCGATGAAGGTGACGAAGTAGCGAGCCCCACCAATGGAGGACTCGAACGGTCTGCACACATCCGTGTGCACCACCTCCAACTTCGTCGATGCACGCGTTCCTTTGCCATCAAACGGCTGCCGTGTCGCCTTGCCTACCACGTATGGCTCGCACACGGCATTCTTGGCTGCATCCAGGCCCTTGACCTCAAGGCCCCACACCACTTCCTTCTTTGCCATGTCCCTCACAATTGAGGGAGCGATGTGACATAGGCGACGGTGCCACAGGTCCAGATTTCCTTCATCCTTCGTCACGAGGTTGACGGCGTCAGTCCTTACCGCATCGGCAAGGACCTTGGTGCGAAGAAGGTAGAGGTCCTCCTCCCTCTTGCCACGCGCAATCACCTCGCCATCTCCCTCCTTCCGGATGATGGNTTGTTGTCACCTCTCTTGGTGCCCTGGTTAGCACCCTTCCCCTTCTTGCCTCCCCCTCCACCTTGAGGGCGGACGGCATAGGCGGAACTTGATGTTGCCCCACTCTCTCTCCCACCACGCCGCATCCATTCATTGCGGACGTACTCAGCCACCTTCGGGTACTTTAGGTCATCGGCGGACCAGCCGCCTACGACGGTGATCATGGGACTCCAACTGTCCGGCAAGGCCAGAAGGAGGATCATGGCTTGCAGCTGAGGGTCGACCTTCCATCCAGTGGCTACGCACTCGGCAGTAAGGGACTCGATCTGCTGCAGGATCTCCATGATGTCGTCGCCTTCGTTGGCTCGGAGGGTGACGAGCCTCTTGAAGACGAAGAGCTGGTTAGCAAGGTTAGTGGACTGGTAGATGGTGCAGAGTTTCTTCCAGGCCTCCACGGCCTCCGTGCATCCTTGAATCAGTGCGCGCTGCGGCGGTGCAAGCGCTAACACCAACAATGCAAGCGCCTTCTTGTTGCGCTTCTTGTACTTGTCCACTTCCTCCGGCGTCGCGGTATCCGGAGGCGCGGTCTCTTTGCCGTTGACCAGCTCAAGCAGGCCCTTGTCATCGAGGTAGACCTCAAACTGCCACCTCCACAAGGGGAATCCGTTTCCATCAAACTTGGAGACGGCGCCGATGCTTTCTTGCTCGGTCGTTGCCATGGCGCGCGGCGGTAGCGTGAAGCTTGAAGAGCTAGGGTCCGTCTAGGCACGTGGGCCCATAACCCTTTGTTGGCTCTAGTGGGTGTGGAGGCACCCTCAAGGATGCCTAGCTCTCAGTGATGCACGCTACCAAAGTTTGGGCAGCCAATGGACACCTTTGGTGAAGAGTGTGGAGCACAAGGATCATGGATAGGAGTGGGCAGAACACATCGCATTCAGTAGATCTGAATCGAAACACGTTTTTGTTACTTAGCATAGTGAGATTACATCAGATTCTTATATCCTGTGATCTTAGCTTTCCAACGCATCCAAGCACGCCCAAATCGGAGCAGTAGAGCCCCTGCTACAGCCGTTGAAGTAACCCTTGGTGGAGCCGAGCCGCCCACCATGCCCACGAACGGGAGCGACGGGAGGCGCTTCGACGGTGGCCTGTCGAAGCGCCCTTCCTGTCATCCCAACGTGGGGAGGGGCATGCCTTGGTCCAGGGGACCATCCAAATTCATTCCTTCATGGCCCATGTGCCTTTGGAGCCCAATGAAGACGAACTAGGATCACTGGTGGTGGAATATCCCGCCACCCATGGCGGGTACCAGATTCCACCCACCCAACACCCGTTTTTCGGGCTAGGCTAACTTTCTGAATACTCACTGAAATTGAGCGATTCAAAGCTCGATCTTGCATGGAAAAATCCAAGCAATCCAAATCTAAAGTCAGATCAGGTGTTCGACCACTCACTAGTGGTCGAACCAGGGAGTACGATCAACGGCACTCATGGCAAGGGGCACACCATGTCAACAGGTAACCACACTGTTCCACTACTTGTTGAAATTATTTGTACTTGCTAGTCAATAAGTAGCAAATGGTTTCTCCCTTTGAAACTGGGTCAGGTTTTGTTGATTTGTTACGCGTAGGTGCCTTCACTGGAATACTCCCTCCCACCCCCCTAGAGGGATGTTCCGTGGATGACCTGGAGGACAGATTTGCAACCGCGTTATGACACCCCCTATTCCCCCCCCCCCCCACGGCTTAGGCTCAAAGGTAGAGTTGAGGTATCACAACACGCCCCCCCCCCATGTCGTGAGCCTTTTCTATATTGCGCGTACGAGGATTCAAACCCAGGACCTACCGCTCTAGAATCTAACTCTATAAGCACTAAGCCAACTAACATGGTGTTCAGATGATGTCCAAGTGACATTATAAGGGTTCATATGGGTAAAGGGCATAAAATAAGGGGGTGTAAGATTAGAGGGTAGTTTTCAAGAGTATGCATGATAACAAAGTTAGTTTAATCATAACAAAATGACGCAGACGAGATTTCAAACATTGCAACTTCGAGCTTGAATAACCTCTCAACTAGTGCTCCGATTGACCAGCCGTTTGAATGAAAGTTGACTACACACTGTGAAACTCTTTTAATGATATTCGGTGATACAAGCATACGTTGGTTGGTCATTGTGCATGGTAGCCACACTGTGCCACCACTTATCGAAGGTCATTGTACTTGCTAGTCGATACTGAGTATTCACAAACCATTGTTTCTCCCTCTGCCCATTTTTGACTTGTATTATGAGTTGTGAACGTTGACCACACACACTAAAATTCTTTGGTCATGAGCAGTGATGTATGCCTAATTGGGTAGGTCAATGTGCACGGTATCCACATCGTGCCAATACATACGAAAAGTCTTTGTACTCGCTAGAAGATACATAGTGTTATGAAACCATGTTTTCCCCCTCTGACCATTTGTGACTCATGTTATGGGTTGTAAACGTTGACCACCCATATTGAAATTCTTTGGTCATGGTTAATGACATATGCCTAGTTTTGGTTGTCAATGGACGTGGTTACCACGCCGTGTCACTACGTAACAAAAGTATTTGTGCTTTCTAGTTAATTCTTGGTGTTCCGAAACCATCGTTACCCCACTCTAACTATCAGTGACTCGTGTTGTGAGTTATCAACGCTGACCACGTGAAGTGCAATTCGTTGGTCATGGTGAGTAACATGCGCATACTTTGGTTGGTCACTGTGCATGGTAGCCACGCTGTGCCACTACATATTAATTGCGTTTGTACTTGCTAGTCGATAACTAGTATTCAAAAACCTTTACCTTCCACCCTGACGATTTGTGACTCGTGTTATGAGTTGTCGAAGTTTAACAAACTTAGTGAAATGATTTGGTCATGGTCAGTGACATATGCCTACTTTGGTTGGTCATCGTGCATGGTATCCACACCGTGCCACAACGTATTGAAGGTCCTTGTGCTTGCTAGTTGACATCTGGTGTTCCCAACCCATTGTCACCCCCTCTGACCATTTGTGACTCCTGTTATGAGTTGTCAACGCTCACCACACACAGTGGATTTCTTTGGTCAAAGATAGTACATATGCCTACTTTGGTCGGTCATTGTGCATGGTAGCCACACCGTGCTACTACTGAATGAAGGTTATTGTACTTGCTAGTTGGTATCTAGAATTCCCAACCCATTGTTTTCCCCTCTTACAATTTGTGACCCATATTATGGGTTGTCAACATTGACCACACATAGTGAATTTATTTGGTCATGGTAAGTGGCCCATGCCTTAACTGTCTGGTCATTGTGCATGGTAGCCACACTGCTCCACTACTTGTTGAAACTATTTGTACTTGCTAGTCAATGAATAGCAAATGGTTTCTCCTTATGAAACCAGGCCGGTTTTTGTTGATTTGTTACGCGTAGGTGCCTTCACTGGAATACTCCCTCCCACCCCCCTAGAGGGACGTTCCATAGACGACCTGGAGGACAGATTTGCGACCGCGTTATGACACCCCCCTACCCCCCCATGGCTTAGGGTCGAAGGTAGAGTTAAGGTATCTCAGCACGGCCCCCCCCCCTGGTCGCAAGCCTATTCTATATTCCGCGTACGAGGATTCAAACCCAGGACCTACCGCTCCAGAATCTAACNATTACCTTCCACCCTGACCATTTGTGACTCGTGTTGTGAGTTGTCAAAGTTTACCACACATAGTGACATTATTTGGTCATGGTCAGTGACATATGCCTACTTTGGTTGGTCATCGTGCATGGTCTCCACACCGTGCCACAACGTATTGAAGCCCCTTGTGCTTGCTATGTGATACTTGGTGTTCCCAAACCATTGTTTCCCCCTCTGACCATTTGTGACTCGTATTATGAGTTGTCAACGTGGACCACACATCGGAAAATTATTTGGTCTTGGTAAGTGGCACATGTCTAACCTGGTTGGTCATTGTACATGGTAGCCACACCGTTTCACTACATGTTGAAAGTATTTGCACTTGCTATTCAATAAATAGCAAAAGGTTTCTCCCATTGACACCAGGTCGGTTTTTGTTTATTTGTTACGCGTAGGTGCCTTCACTGGAATACTCCCTCCCACCCCCCTAGAGGGACGTTCCATAGACGACCTGGAGGACAGATTTGCGACCGCGTTATGACACCCCCCTACCCCCCCATGGCTTAGGGTCGAAGGTAGAGTTAAGGTATCTCAGCACGGCCCCCCCCCCTGGTCGCAAGCCTATTCTATATTCCGCGTACGAGGATTCAAACCCAGGACCTACCGCTCCAGAATCTAACTCTATTAGCACGAAGCCAACTCACATGGTGTTCATATGATGTCCAAATGACATTACAAGGGTTCCTATGGGTAAAGGGCATAAAACAAGGGGGTGTAAGATTAGAGGGTAGTTTTCAATAGTATGAATGATAGCAAAGTTAGTTTAATCATTACAAAATGATGCAAACGGGATTTCAAATATTGCAACTTCGAGCTTGAATAACCTCTCAACCATTGCTCCGATTGACCAGCCGTACGAATGAAAGTTGACTACACACGGTGAAACTCTTTTTATGATATTCGATGACACAAACATACTTTGGTTGGTCATTGTGCATGGTAGCCACACCGTGCCACCGCTTATCCATCGTCTTTGTACTTGATAGTCGATACCGAGTATTCACAAACCATTGTTCTCCCTCTGCCCATTTTTGACTTGTATTATGAGTCATGAACGTTGACCGCATACACTAATCTTCTTTGGTCATGAGCAGTGATGTGTGCCTACCTGGGTAGGTCATTGTGCACAGTAGCCACACCGTGCCAATACATACAAAAAATCTTTGTACTTACTAGAAGATACATAGTGTTATGAAACCATGTTTTGACCCCCTCTGACCATTTGTGACTCATGTTATGGGTTGTGAACATTGACAATTCATATAGAAATTCTTTGGTCATGGTTAGTGACATATGCCTAGTTTGGTTTTTCACTGTACGTGGTTAGCACGCCGTGTCGCTACCTATCAAAGGTCTTCTTTCTTTCTAATTGATAGCTAGTGTTCCCAAACCATTGTTATCCTCCTCTGACTATCAGTGACTCTTGTTGTGAGTTG
The DNA here is from genome assembly GCA_023375785.1 of Penium margaritaceum. Classification (NCBI taxonomy): domain Eukaryota; kingdom Viridiplantae; phylum Streptophyta; class Zygnematophyceae; order Desmidiales; family Peniaceae; genus Penium; species Penium margaritaceum. Next base: position 57,200 of record SZWC01001846.1, on the reverse strand, counting down.
TCAGCGCTGACCACATGAAGTGAAATTTGTTGGTCATGGTCAGTGACATATGCATACTTTGGTTGGTCATCGTGCATGGTAGCCACGCTGTGCCACTACATTTTGAAGGTGTTTGTACTTGCTAGTCGATAACTAGTATTCACAATCCTTTACCTTCCACCCTGACCATTTGTGACTCGTGTTATGAGTTGTCAAAGTTTACCACACTGTGATTGAAGGTCACTGTACTTGCTAGTTGATAACTGATATTCCCATACCATTGTTTCCCCTTCTAACCGTTTGTGACATGTGTTATGGTTGGTGAACGTTGACCACCCATACTGAAATTCTCTGGTCATGGTCAGTGACATATGCCTAGTTTGGTTGTTTGGTGTGCATAGTAGCCACACCGTGCCACTACGTATTGAATTTCTTTGTCCTTTCTAGTTGATACATAGGGTTCCCAAACCACTGTCTATCCCTCTGACCATGTGTGACTCGTGTTATGAGTTGTCAATGTTGACCACACATAGCAGACTTCTTTGGTCATAGTCAGTGACGTATGCATCCTTTGGTTAGTCACTCTGTACGCTAGCCACACCGTGCCACTACTTGTTGAAAATCGTTCTACTTGCTAGTTGATAACTAGTGTTCCCAACCCATTGTTTCCCCCTCTGACCATTTGTGACTCGTGTTATGCGTTTTCAACGTTGACCACACACTGTGAAATCCTTTTGGTCATGGTTTATGACATATGCCTACTTTGGTTTGTGACTGTACATGGTTAACACGCCCTGTCATTACGTATCGAAGGTCTTTGTGCTTTCTTGTTGACAGCTAGTACTCACAAACCATTTTTAGCCCCCGCTGACTATCCGTGACTCGTGTTGTGAGTTGTCAACATTGACCACATGAAGTGAAATTATTCGGTCATGGTCAGTGACATATGCATGTATTGGTTGGTCACCGTGCATTGTAGCCACACTGTGCCACTGCATGTTGAAGGTATTTGTACTTGCTAGTCGATAACTAGTATTTAGAAACCATTGTCTTTGACTCTGACCATCTATGACTCGTATTATGAGTTGTCAAAGTTTACCACACATGGTGACATTCTTTGGTCATGGTCAGTGACATATGGTTGGTCATCGTGCATGGTATCCACACCATGCCACAACGTACTGAAGGTCATTGTGCTTGCTAGTTGATACCTGGTGTTCCCAAACAATTGTTTCCCCCTCTGAGTATTTGTGACTCGTATTATGAGTTGCCAACGTTGACCATACACAGTGGATTTCTTTGGTGAGAGGCTGTACATATGCCTGCTTTGGTCAGTCATTGTGCATGGTAGCCAAACCGTGCTACTACTGATTGAAAGTCGTTGTACTTGCTAGTTGAGAACTGATATTCCCGGACCATTGTTTACCCCTCTGACCGTCTGTGACTCGTGTTATGGTTGGTGAACGTTGACCACCCATATTGAAATTCTCTGGTCATGGTCAGTGACATATGCCTAGTTTGGTTGTTTGGTGTGCATTGTAGCCACACCGTGCCACTACGTAATGAAGTTCTTTGTCCTTTCTAGTCCATGCATAGGGTTCCCAAACCATTGTCTCTCCCTCTGACCATTCGTGACTCGTGTTATGAGTTGTCAATGTTGACCACACATAGTGGACATCTTCTGTCATAGTCAGTGACGTATTCATCCTCTGGTTGGTCACTGTGCACGCTAGCCACACCGTGCCACTACTTGTTGAAGTTCTTCATACTTGCTAGTTGATAACCAGTGTTCCCAACCCATTGATTACCCCTCAGACCATTTGTGACTCTTGTGATGAGTTTTCAACGTTGAACACACACCGTGAAATTTGTTGGTCATGGTTATTGAAACATGCCTAGTTTGGTTTGTCACGGTATGTGGTTACCACACCGTGTCACTACGTAAAAAAGGTATTTGTGCTTTCTAGTTAGTAGTGGGTGTTCCCAAACCATTATTACCCCTCTCTGACTATCAGTGACTCGTGTTGTGAGTTGTCAACGCTGACCACATGAAGTGAAATTCGTTGGTCATGGTCAGTGACATATGCATACTTTGGTTGGTCACTGTGCATGGTAGCCACGCTCTGCCACTACATATTGAAGGTATTTGTACTTGGTAGTCGATAACAAGTATTCAAAAACCATTATCTTCCACCCTGACCATTCGTGACTCGTGTTGTGATTTGTCAAAGTTTACCACACTTCGTGACATTATTTGGTCATGGTCAGTGACAAATGCCTACTTTGGTTGGTCGTCGTGCATGGTATCCACACCGTGCCACAACGTATTGAAGGTCCTTGTGCTTGCTAGTTGAAACCTGGTGTTCCCAAACCATTGTCTCCCCCTCTGACCATTTGTGACTCATGTTATGAGTTGTCAACGTTGACCACACACATCGGATTTCTTTGGTCAAAGGCAGTACATATGCCTACTTTGGTCGGTTATTGTGCATGGGAGCCACACCGTGCTACTATTGACTGAAGGTCGTTGTACTTGCTAGTTGGTATCTTATATTCCCAAACCATTGTTTCCTCTTCTGACAATTTGTGACCCATGTTAGGGGTTGTCAGCGTTGACCACACATAGTAAAACTACTTGGTCATGGTAACTGGCCCATGCCTAATCTGGTTGGTCATTGTTCACGGTAACCACACCGTTCCACTACTTGTTGAATTTATTTGTACTTACTAGTCAATAAGTAGCAAATGTTTTCTCCCTTTGACACAAGGTCGGGTTTTTTTGATTTGTTACGCATAGGTGCCTTCACTGGAATACTCCCTCCCACCCCCCTAGAGGGATGTTCCGTGGATGACCTGGAGGACAGATTTGCGACCGCGTTATGACACCCCCTACCCCCCCCCCCTCCCCCCACGGCTTAGGCTCAAAGGTAGAGTTGAGGTATCACAACACGGCCACCCTCCCCCCCCCCATGTCATGAGCCTATTCTATATTGCGAGTACGAGGATTCAAACCCAGGACCTACCGCTCTAGAATCTATCTCTATAAGCACTAAGCCAACTCACATGGTGTTCAGATGATGTCCAAATGACATTATAAGTGTTCCTATGGGTAAAGGGCATAAAATAAGGGGGTGTAAGATTAGAGGGTACTTTTCAAAAGTATGAATGATAACAAAGTTAGTTTACTCATAACAAAATGACGCAGACGAGATTTCAAACATTGCAACTTTGAGCTTGAATAACCTCTCAACCAGTGCTCCGATTGACCAGCCGTTAGAATGAAAGTTGACTACACACTATGAAACTCTTTTTATGATATTCGGTGATACAAGCATACTTTGATTGGTCATTGTGCATGGTAGCCACACCGTGCTACCACTTATTGAAGGCCTTTGTACTTGCTAGTCCATACGGAGTATTCACAAACCATTGTTTCTCCCTCTGCCCATTTTTGACTTGTATTATGAGTTGTGAAAGTTGACCACACACACTAAACTTCTTTGGTCATGAGCAGTGATGTATGCCTAATTGGGTAGGTCATTGTGCACGATAGCCACACCGTGCCAGTACATACGAAAAGTCATTGTACTTGCTAGAAGATACATAGTGTTATGAAACCATGTTTTCTTCCTCTGACCATTTGTGACTTATCTTATGGGTTGTGAACGTTGATCACCCATATTGAAATTCTTTGGTCATGGTTAGTGACATATGCCTAGTTTGGTTTGTCACTATACGTGGTTACCACACCGTGTCACTACGTATTGAAGGTCTTTGTGCTTTGTAGTTGATAGCCAGTGTTCCCAAACCATTGTTACCCTCGTCTGACTATCAGTGACTCTAGTCGTGAGTTGTCAACGCTGACCACATGAAGTGAAATTCGTTCGTCATGGTCAGTGACATATGCATACTTTGGTTGGTCACTGTGCATGGTAGCCACGCTGTGCCACTACATATTGAAGGTATTTGTACTTGCTAGTCGAGGACTAGTATTCACAAACCTTTACCTTCCACCCTGACCATTTGTGACTTGTTTTATGAGTTGTAAAAGTTTACCACACTTTGTGAAATTATTTGGTCATGGTCAGTGACATATGCCTACTTTGGTTGGTCATCGTGCATGGTATCCACACCGTGCCACAACGTATTGAAGGTCCGTGTGCTTGCTAGTTGATACCTGGTGTTCCCAAACCATTGTCTCCCCCTCTGACCATTTGTGACTCGTGTAATGAGTTGTGAACGTTGACCACACACGACGGATTTCTTTGGTCAAATGTAGTACACATGCTTACTTTGGTCGGTCATTGTGCATGGTAGCCACACCGTGCTACTACTGAATGAAGGTTATTGTACTTGCTAGTTTGTATCTAGTATTCCCAAACCATTGTTTCCTCCTCTGACAATTTGTGACCCATGTTATGGGTTGTCAACGTTGTCCACACATAGTAAAGTTATTTGGTCATGGTAAGTGGCCCATGCCTAATCTGGTTGGTCATTGTGCACGGTAACCAAACCATTCCACTACTTGTTGAAAGTATTTGTACTTGCTCGTCAATAAATAGCAAATGATTTCTCCCTTTGACACCAGGTCGATTTTTGTTGATTTGTTACGCGTAGGTGCCTTCACTGGAATACTCCCTCCCAACCCCCTAGAGGGACGTTCCGTGGAGGACATGGAGGACAGATTTGCGACCGCGTTATGACACCCCCCTACCCCTCCACCTCTTAGGCACGAAGGAAGAGTTGAGGTATCACAACACGCCCCTCCCCACCCCAGGTCGCAGGCCTATTCTATATTGCGCGTTCGAGGATTCAAACCCAGGACGTACCGCTCCAGAATCTAACTCTACAAGCACGAAGCCAGCTCACATGGTCTTCATATGATTTCCAAATGACATTGTAAGGGTTCCTATGGGTAAAGGGCATAAAACAAGGGGGTGTAAGATTAGAGGGTAGTTTTCAAAAGCATAAATGATAACAAAGTTAGTTCAATCATAACAAAATGACGCAGACGGGATTTCAAATATTGCAACTTTGATCTTGAATATCCTCTCATCCATTGCTCTGATTAACCAGCCGTACCGATGAAAGTTGACTACACACGGTGAAACTCTTTTTATGATATTCAATGACACAAGCATACTTTGGTTGGTCATTGTGCATGGTAGCCACACCATGCCACCACTTATCTAATGTCTTTGTACTTGATAGTCGATACCGAGTATTCACAAACCATTGTTTCTCCCTCTGCCCATTTTTGACTTGTATTATGAGTTGTGAACGTTGACCACACACACTAAACTTTTTTGGTCATGAGGAGTGATGTATGCCTACTTGGATAGGTCGTTGTGCACAGTAGCCACACCGTGCCAATACATACAAAAAATCTTTGTACTTGCTAGAAGAAACATAGTGTTATGAAACCATGTTTTCCCCCTCTGACCATTTGTGCCTCATGTTATTGGTTGTGAACGTTGACCATTCATATTGAAATTCTTTGGTCATGGTTAGTGCAATATGCCTAGTTTGGTTTGTCACTGTATGTGGTTAGTACGCCGTGTCGCTACGTATTGAAGGTGTTTGTGGTTTCTAATTGATAGGTAGTGTTCCCAAACCATTGTTATCCTCCTGTGACTATCAGTGACTCTTGCTGTGAGTTGTCAACGCTGACCACATGAAGTGAAATTTGTTCGTCATGGTCAGTAACATATGCATACTATGGTTGGTCACTGTGCATGGTAGCCACGCTCTGCCACTACATATTAAAGGTATTTGTACTTGCTAGTCGATAACAAGTATTCACAAACCTTTACCCTCTACCCTGACCATTTGTGACTCGTGTTATGAGTTGTCAACGTTTACCACACTTAGTGAAGTTATTTGCTCATGGTCAAGGACATATGCCTACGTTGGTTGGTCATCGTGCATGGTATCCACACCGTTCCACAACGTATTGAAGGTCCTTGTTCTTGCTAGTTGATACCTGGTGTTCCCAACCCATTGTCTCCCCCTCTGACCATTTGTGACTCCTATTATGAGTTGTCAATGCTGACCACACACAGCGGATTTATTTGGTCAAAGGTAGTACATCTACTTTGGTTGGTCATTGTGCATGGTAGCCTCACTCTGCCTATACTGATTGAAGGTCACTGTAGTTGCTAGTTGAGAAGTGATATTCACAGACCATTGTTTCCCCCTCTGACTGTTTGTGACTTGTGTTATTGTTGGTGAATGTTGACCACCCATATTGAAATCATTTGGTCATGGTCAGTGACATATGCCTAGTTTGGTTATTTGGTGTGCATAGTAGCCACACGGTGCCACTACATAATGAAGTTCTTTGTCCTTTCTAGTCGATGCATAGGTTTCCCAAACCATTGTCTCTGCCTCTGACCATTTGTGACTCGTGTTATGAGTTGTCAATGTTGACCATACATAGTGGACTTCTTCGGTCATAGTCAATGATGTGTGCATCCTTTGGTTGGTCACTGTGCACGCTAGGCACACCGTGCCACTACTTGTTGAAAATCGTTCTACTTGCTAGTTGATAACTAGTGTTCCCAGCCCATGGTTTCCCCCACTGACCATTTGTGACCCGTGTTATGAGTTTTCAACGTTAACCACACACTGTGAAATCCGTTTGGTCATGGTTTGTGATATATGACTACTTTGGTTTGTCACTGTACATGGTTAACACGCCTTGTCATTGCGTATCAAAGGCCTTTGTGCTTTACTGTTGACAGCTAGTATTCCCGAACCATTGTGAGCCCGCGCTGACTATATGTGACTCGTGTTGTGAGTTGTCAACATTGACCACATTAAGTAAAATTATTTGGTCATGGTCAGTGACATGTTCCTACATTGGTTGGTCAGTGTGCATTGTAGCCACACTGTGCCACTGCATATTGAAGGTTTTTGTACTTGCTAGTCGATAACTAGTGTTCAGAAACCATTATCTTCCACTCTGATCATTTGTGAGTCGTGTTATGAGTTGTCAAAGTTTACCACACATGCCGACATTCCTTGGACATGGTCAGTGACATATGGTTGGTCATCGTGCATGGTATCCACTCCGTGCCACAACGTACTGAAGGTCATTGTGCTTGCTAGTTGATTCTTGGTGTTCCTAAACAATCGTTTCGCCCTCTGACTATTTGTGACTCGTATTATGAGTTGCCAATACAGCGGATTTCTTTGGTCAAAGGCAGTACATGTGCCTACTTTGGTCGGTCATTGTGCATGGTAGCCACACCGTGCTACTACTGATTGAAGGTTGTTGTACTTGCTAGTTGAGAACTGATATTCCCAGACCATTGTTTCCCCCTCTGACCGTTTGTGACTTGTGTTATGGTTGGTGAACGTTGACCACCCATATTGAAATTCTTTGGTCATGGTCAGTGACATATGCCTAGTTTGGTTGTTTGGTGTGCATAGTAGCCACACCGTGCCACTACGTATTGAAGTTATTTGTCCTTTCTAGTCCATGCATAGGGTTCCCAAACCATTGTCTCTCCCTCTGACAATTTGTGACTCGTGTTATGAGTTGTGAATGTTGATCACACATAGTGGACTTCTTCTGTCTTTCAGTGGCGTATTCATCCTTTTGTTGGTAACTATGCACGCTAGCCACACCGTGCCACTACTTGCTGAAGTTCTTCATACTTGCTAGTTGATAACTGGTGTTCCGAACCCATTGTTTCCCCCTCTGACCACTTGTGACTCGTGTGATGAGTTTTCAACATTAACCACACACCGTGAAATTTGTTGGTCATGGTTAGTGACATATGCCTAGTTTGGTTTGTTACTGTACGTGGTTACCACGCCGTGTCACTATGTAATAAAGGTACTTGTGCTTTCTAGTGAATAGTAGGTGTTCTCAAACCATTGTTACCCCTCTCTAACTATCAGTGACGCGTGTTGTGAGTTTTCAACGCAGACCACATGAAGTGAAATTCGCTGGTCATTGTCAGTGACATATGCATACTTTGGTTGGTCACTGTGCATGGTAGCCACGCTTTGCCACTACATACTGAAGGTATTTGTACTTGCAAGTGGACAACTAGTATTCACTACCCATTATCTTCCACCCTGACCATTTGTGACTTGTGTTATGAGTTGTCAAAGTTTACTCCACTTAGTGACATTATTTGGTCATGGTCAGTGACATATGCCTACTTTGGTTGGTCATCGTGCATGGTATGCACACCGTGCCACAACTTATTGAAGGTCCTTGTGCTTGCTAGTTGAAACCTGGTGTTCCCAAACCATTGTCTCCCCCTCTGACCATGTGTGCCTTCTATTATGAGTTGTCAACGTTGACCACACACAGCGGATTTCTTTGGTCAAAGGCAGTACATATGCCTACTTTGGTCGGTCATTGTGCATGGTAGGCACACCGTTCTTATACTGATTGAAGGTCACTGTACTTGCTAGTTTAGAACTGATATTTCCAGACCATTGTTTACCCTTCTGACCATTTGTGACATGTGTTATGGTTGGTGAACGTTGACCACCCATATTGAAATTCTCTGGTCATGGTCAGTGACATATGCCTAGTTTGATTGATTGGTCTACTTAGTAGCCAAACTGTGCCACTATGTATTGAATTTATATGTCCTTTCTAGTTCCCAAACCACTTTATATCCCTCTGACCATCTGTGACTCGTGTCATGAGTTGTCAATGTTGACCACACATAGTGGACTTCTTCGGTCATAGTCTGTGACGTATGCATCCTTTGGTTGGCCACTGTGTACGCTAGTCACACCATGCAAATACTTGTTGAAAATCTTTCTACTTGCTAGTTGATAACTAGTGTTCCCAACCCATTGTTTTCCCCTCTGAACATTTGTGACTCGTGTTATGCATTTTCAACGTTGACCACACACTGTGAAATTCTTTTGGTCATGGTTAGTGATATATGCCTACTTTTGTTTGTCACTGTATATGGTTACCACGCCGTGTCACTACGTATCGAAGGTCTCTGTGCTTTCTTGTTGATAGCTAGTGTTCCCAAACCATTGTCAGCCCCTCTGAATATCTGTGACTCTTATTGTGAGTTGTCAACATTGACTACATGAAGTGAAATTCTTTGGTCAGGGTCAGTGACATATGCATACTTTGGTTGGTCACTGTGCATTGCAACCACACTGTGCCTCTGCGTATTGAAGGTATTTGTACTTGCTAGTCGTTTAATGGTATTTAGAAACCATTATCATCCACTCTGACCATTTGTGACTCGTGTTATGAGTCGTCAAAGTTTACCACACATGGTGACATTCTTTGGTCATGGTCAGTGACATATGGGTTGTCATCGTGCATGGTATCCACACCGTGCCACAACGTACTGAAGGTCATTGTGCTTGCTAGTTGATACCTGGTGTTCACAAGAAATTGTTTCCCCCTCTGACTATTTGTGACTCGTATTATGAGTTGCCAACGTTGACCATACACAGCGGATTTCTCTGGTCAAAGGGAGTACATATGCCTACTTTGGCCGGTCATTGTGCATGATAGCCACACCGTGCTACTACTGACTGAAGGTCATTGTACTTGCTAGTTGAGAACTGATATTCCCGGACCATTGTTTCCCCCTCTGACCGTTTGTGACTCGTGTTATGGTTGGTGAACGTTGACCACCCATATTGAAATTCTGTGGTCATGGTCAGTGACATATGCCTAGTTTGGTTGTTTGGTGTGCATAGTAGCCACATCGTGCCACTAATTTTTGAAGATATTTGTCCTTTCTAGTCCATGCATAGGGTTCCCAAACCATTGTCTCTCCCTCTGACCATTCGTGACTTGTGTTATGAGTTGTCAATGTTGACCACACACATTGGACATATTCCGTCATAGTCAGTGCCCTATTCATCCTTTGGTTGGTCACTGTGTACGCTAACCATACCGTGCCACTACTTGTTTAAGGTCTTTGTATTTGCTAGTTGATAACTAGTGTTCCCATCCCATTGTTTCCCCCTCTGACCATTTGTGACTCCTGTTATGCGTTTTCAACGTTGACCACACACTGTGAAATTCTTTTGGTCATGGTTAGTGACATATGCCTACTTTGGTTTGTCACTGTACATGGTTACCACGCCGTATCACTACGTATCGAAGGTCTCTGTGCTTTTAGTTGATAGCTAGTGTTTCCAAACCATTGTTACCCCCTCTGAATATTTGTAACTCGTGTTGTGAGCTGTCAACATTGACCACATGAAGTGAAATTGTTTGGTCATGGTCAGTGACATATGCATACTTTGGTTGGTCACTGTCCATTTTAGCCACACTGTGGCACTGCATATTGAAGGTATTTGTACTTGCTAGTCGAGAACTAGTATTTAGAAACCATTATCTTTCACTCTCACCATTTGTGACTCGTATAATGTGTTGTCAAAGTTTACCACACATGGTGACATTCTTTGGTCATGGTCAGTGACATACGGTTTGTCATCGTGCATGGTATTCACACCGTGCCACAACGTATTGAACGTCATTGTGCTTGCTAGTTCATACCTGGTGTTCCCGGACAATTGTTTCCCCCTCTGACTATTTGTGACTTGTATTATGAGTTGCCAACGTTGACCATACACAGCGGATTTCTTTGGTCATAGGTAATACATATGCCTACGTTGGTCGGTCATTGTGCATGGTAGCCACACCGTTCTACTACTGATTGAAGGTCGTTGTACTTGCTAGTTGAGAACTGATATTCCCGGACAATTGTTTCCCCCTCCAACCGTTTGTGACTCGTGTTAGGGTTGGTGAACGGTGACCACCCATATTGAAATTCTTTGGTCATGGTCAGTGAAATATGCCTAGTTTGGTTGTTTGGTGTGCATAGTAGCCACACCATGCCACTACGTATTGAATTTATTTGTCCTTTCTAGCCCACACATAGGGTTCCCAAACCACTGTCTCTCCCTCTGACCATTCGTGACTTGTGTTATGAGTTGTCAATGTTGACCACACATAATGGACTTCTTCAGTCATAGTCAGTGACGTATGCATCATTTGGTTGGTCACTGTGTACGCTAGCCATACCGTGCCATTGCTTGTTGAAGGTCTTTGTACTTGCTAGTTGATAACCAATGTTCCCAATCCATTGTTTCCCCCTCTAACCATTTGTGACTCGTGTTATGCGTTTTCAACGTTGACCACACACTGTGAAATTCGTTTGGTCATGGTTAGTGACATGTGCCCACTTTGGTTTGTCACTGTACATGGTTACCACGCCGTGTCACTACGTATCAAAGGTCTCTCTGCTTTCTAGTTGATTGCTAGTGTTCCCAAACCATTGTTACCCCCTCTGAATGTCTGTGACTCGTGTTGTGAGTTGTCAACATTGACCACATGAAGTGAATTTCTTTGGTCATGGTAAGTGACATATGCATACTTTGGTTGGTCACTATGCATTGTAGCCACACTGTGCCACTGCATATTGAAGGTATTTGTACTTGCTAGTCGATAACTAGTATTAAAAAACCATCATCTTCCACTCTGACCATTTGTGACTCGTGTTATGAGTTGTCAATGTTTACCACACATGGTGACATTCTTTGGTCATGGTCAGTGACACACGGTTGATCATCGTGCATGGTATCCACACCGTGCCACAACGTATTGAAGGTCATTGTGCTTGCTTGTTGAGACCTGATGTTTTCAAACAATTGTTTCCCCCACTGATGATTTGTGACCCGTATTATGAGTTGCCAACTTTGACCATACACAGCGGATTTCTTTGGTCAAAGGCAGTACATATTCCTACTTTGGTCGGTCATTGTGCATGATAGCCACACTATGCTACTCCTGACTGAAGGTCCTTGTACTTGCTAGTTGGTGTATAGTATCCCCAAACCATTGTCTCCTCCTCTGAAAATTTGTGACCAATATTATGGGCTGTCAACGTTGACCACACATAGTAAAACTATTTGGTAATGGTAAGTGGCGCATGCCTAATCTGGTTGGTCATTGTGCATGGTAGCCACACTGTTCCAATACTTGTTGAAAGTATTTGTACTTGCTAGTCAATAAAAAGCAAATTATTTCTCCCTCTGACACCAGGTCGGTTTTTGTTGATTTGTTATGCGTGGGTGCCTTCACTGCAATACTCCTTCCCAACCCCCTAGAGGGATGTTCCGTGGACGACCTGGAGGACCTGGAGGACATTTTTGCGACCGCATTATGACACCCCACCTACACCCCCACGGCTTAGGCTTCAAGGGAGAGTTGAGGTATCACAACACGGCCGCCCACACCCCCCCCCCAAGGTCGCGAGAATATTCTGAATTGCGCATACGAGGATTCAAACCCAGGACCTACCGCTCCAGAATCTAACTCTATAAGCACTAAGCCAACTCACATGGTGTTCATATGATGTCCAAATGACATTATAAGGGTTCCTATGGGTGAAGGGCATAAAATAAGGGGGTGTAAGATAAGAGGGTAGTTTTCAAAAGTATGAATGATAACAAAGTTAGTTTGATCATAAAAACTTGACGAAGACGAAATTTCAAATACTGCAAATTTGAGCTTGAATAACCTCTCAACCATTGCTCCGATTGACCAGCCGTAAGAAGGAAAGTTAAGTGCACACAGTGAAGCTCTTTTTATGATATTCGTTGACACAATCATACTTTGGTTGGTCATTGTGCATGGTAGCCACACCGTACCACCACTTATCAAAGGTCTTTGTACTTGCTAGTCGATACCAAGTATTCCCAAACCATTGTTTCTCCCTCTGCCCATTTTTTACTTGCATTATGAGTTGTGAACATTGACCACACACACTAAACTTCTTTGATCATGAGCGGTGATGTATGCCTACTTGGATAGGTCATTGTGCACGGTAGCCACACCGTGCCAATACATACAAGAAATCTTTGTACTTGCTAGAAGATACATAGTGCTTTGAAACCATGTTTTCCCACTCTGACCATTTGTGACTCATCTTATGGGTTGTGAGCATTGACGACCCATATTGAAATTGGTTGGTCATGGTTAGTGACTTATGCCTAGTTTGGTTTGTCACTGTACATGGTTACCACGCCATGTCACTACGTATTAATGGTCTTTGTGCTTTCTAGTTGATAGCTAGTGTTCCCAAACCATTGTTTCCCTCCTCTGACAATCAGTGACTCGAGTTGTGAAATGTCAATGCTGACCACATGAAGTGAAACTTGTTGGTCATGGTCAGTGACATATGCATACTTTGGTTGGTCACTGTGCATGGTAGCCAGGCTGTGCCACTACATATTGAAGGTTTTTGTACTTGCTAGTTGATAAGTAGTATTCACAAACCATTATCTTCCACCGTGCCCATTTGTGACTCGTATTATGAGTTGTCAAAGTTGACCACACTTAGTGAAATTATTTGGTCATGGCCAGTGACTTATGCCTACTTTGGTTGGTCATCGTGCATGGTATCCATACCGTGCCACAACGTATTGATAGTCCTTGTGCTTGCTAGTTGATACCTGTTGTTCCCAAACCAGTGTCTCCCCCTCTGACCATTTATGACTCCTATTATGAGTTGTCAACGCTGACCACACACAGCGGATTTCTTTGGTCAAAGGTAGTACAGATGCCTACTTTGGTCGGTCATTGTCCATGGTAGCCACATCGTGCTTATACAGATCCAAGGTCACTGTACTTACTAGTTGAGAACTGATATTCACAGACCATTGTTTCCCCCTCTGACCGTTTGTGAATCCTGTTATGGTTGGTGAATGTTGACCACCCATATTGAAATTCATTCATCATGGCCGGTGACATATGCCTAGTTTGGTTGTTTGGTGTGCATATTAGCCACACCGTGCCACTAGGTATTGAAGATCTTTGTCCTTTCTAGTTGATACGTAGGGTTCTCAAACCATTGTCTCTCCCTCTGACCATTGGTGACTTGTGTAATGAGCTGTCAATATTGACCATACATAGTGGACTTCTTCGGTCATAATCAGTGACGTGCATCCTTTGGTTGGTCACTGTGCACGCTAGCGACACCGTGCCACTACTTATTGAAAATGTTTCTACTTGCTAGTTGATAACTAGTGTTCCCATCCCATGGTTTCCCCCACTGACCATTTTTGACTCGTGTTATGAGTTTTCAACGTTGACCACACATTGTAAAATCCGTTTGGTCATGGGTTGTGACATATGCCTACTTTGGTTTGTCGCTGTACATGGTTAACATGCCGTGTCATTACGTACCAAAGGTCTTTGTGCTTTCTTGTTGACAGCTACTGTTCCCGAACCATTGTCAGCCCCCGCTGACTATCTGTGACTCGTGTTGTGAGTTGACAACATTGACCACATGAAGTGAAATTCTCTGGTCATGGTCAGTGACACATGCATGCATTGGTTGGTCACTGTGCATTGTAGCCACATTGTGCCACTGCATATTGAAGGTATTTGTACTTGCTAGTCCATAACTAGTATTTAGAAACCATTATCATCCACTCTGACCATTTGTGACTCATGTTATGAGTTGTCAAAGTTTACCACACATGGTGACATTCTTTGGTCATGGTCTGTGACATATGGTTGGTCATTGTGCATGGTATCCACACCGTGCCAAAACTACTAAAGGTCATTGTGCTTGCTAGTTGATACCTGGTGTTCCCAAACAATTTTTTCCCCCTCTAACTATTTGTGACTTGTATTATGAGTTGCCAACGTTGACCATACACAGCGGAATTCTTTGGTCAAAGGCACTGCGTATGCCTACTTTGGTCGGTCATTGTGCATGGTAGCCACACCGTGGTACTACTGATTGAAGGTCGTTGTACTTGCTAGTCGATAACTGATATTCCCGGACCATTGTTTCCCCCTCTGACCGTCTGTGACTCGTGTTATAGTTGGTGAACGTTGACCAACCATCTTGAAATTCTTTGGTCATGTTCAGCGACATGTGCCTAGTTTGGTTGTTTGCTGTACATAGTAGCCACACCGTGCCACTCTGTATTGAAGTTATATGTCCTTTCTAGTCCATGCATAGGGTTCCCATAACCATTGTCTATCCCTCTGACCATTTGTGACTCGTGTTATGAGTTGTCAATGTTGACCACACATAGTGGACTTCTTCCGTCATAGTCAGTGACGCATTCATCCTTTTGCTGGTCACTCGGCACGCTAGCCACATCGTGCCACTACTTGTTGAAGTTCTTCATTCTTGCTAGTAAATAACTAGTATTCCCAACCCATTGTTTTCCTCTCTGACCATTTGTGATTCGTGTGATGAGTTTTAAACGTTGACCACACACCGTGAAATTCGTCGGTCATGGTTAGTGACATATGCCTAGTTTGGTTTGTCACTGTATGTGGTTACCACGCCGTGTCACTACGTAGTAAAGGTATTTGTGCTTTCTAGTTAATAGTTGGTGTTCCCAAACCATTGTTCCCCCCCTCTGACTATCAGTGAATCGTGTTGTGAGTTGTCAACGCTGACCACATGAAGTGAAATTCGTTGGTCATGGTTAGTGGCATATGCATACATTGGTTGGTCACTGTGCATGGTAGCCACGCTGTGCCACTACATATTGAAGGTATTTGTACTTGCTAGTGGATAACTAGTAGTCACAAACCATTATCTTCCACCCTGACCATTTGTGACTCGTGTTATGAGTTGTCAATGTTTACCACATTTAGTGACATTGTTTGGTCATGGTCAGTGACATACGCCTACTTTGGTTGGTCATCGTGCATGGTATCCACATCGTGCCACAACTTATTGAAGGGATTTGTGCTTGCGTTTTGATACCTGGTGTTCCCAAACCATTGTCTCCCCCTCTAACCATTTGTGACTCCTATTATGAGTAGTCAACATTGACCACACACAGCGGATTTCTTTGGTCAAAGGCAGTACATATGCTTACTTTGGTCAGTCATTTTGCATGGTAGCCACACCGTGCTTATACTGATTGAAGGTCACTGTACTTGCTAGTTGACAACTGATATTCCCAAACCATTGTTTCCCCTTCTAACCGTTTGTGACATGTGTTTTGGTTGGTGAACGTTGACCACCCATATTGGGATTCTCTGGTCATGGTCAGTGACATATGCCTAGCTTGGTTGTTTGGTGTGCATAGTAGCCACACTGTGCCACTACGTATTGAAGTTCTTTGTCCTTTCTAGTCGATACATAGGGTTCGCAAACCATTTTCTCTCCCTCTGACCATTTGTGACCCGTGTTATGAGTTGTCAATGTTGACCACACATAGTGGACTTCTTCGGTCATAGTCAGTGACATATGCATCCTTTGGTTGGTCACTGTGTACGCTAGCCATACCCTACCACTGCTTGTTGAAGGTCTTTGTACTTGCTAGTTGACAACTAGTGTTCCCAACCCATTGTTTCCCCCTCTGACCATGTGTGACTCGTGTGATGCGTTTTCAACGTTGACCACACACTGTGAAATTCTATTGGTCATGGTTAGTGACATATGCCTACTTTGGTTTATCAATGTACATGGTTACCATGCCGTGTCACTACGTATCCAATGTCTTTGTGCTTTCTAGTTGATAGCTACTGTTCCCAAACCATTGTTACCCCCTCTGAATATCTGTGACTCGTGTTGTGAGTTGTCAACATTGACCACATGAAGTGAAATTCTTTGGTCATGGTCAGTGACATATGCATACTTTGGTTGGTCACTGTGCATTGTAGCCACACTGTGCCACTGCATATTGGAGGTATTTGTACTTGCTAGTTGATAACTAGTATTTGGAAACCATTATCTTATACTCTGAGCATTTGTGGCTCGTGTTCTGAGTTGTCAACGTTTCCCACACATGTTGACATTATTTGGTCATGGTCAGTGACATATGGTTGGTCATCGTGCATGGTATCCACACCGTGCCACAATGTACTGAAGGTCATTGTGCTTGCTAGTTGATACCTGGTGTTCCCAAACAATTGTTTCCCCCTCTAACAATTTGTGACTCGTGTTATGAGTTGCCAACGTTGACCATACACAGCGGATTTCTTTGGTCAAAGGTCGTACATATGTCTACTTTGGTTTGTAATTGTGCATGGTAGCCACACTGTGCTACTACTGATCGAAGGTCGTTGTACTTTCTAGTTGAGAACTGATCTTCCCGGATCATTGTTTCCTCCTCTGACAAATTGTGACCCATATTATGGGTTGTCAATGTTGACAACACACAGTGAAGTTATTTGGTGGTGGTAAGTGCCCCATGCCTAATCTGGTTGGTCATTGTGCATGGTAGCCACACCGTTCCACTACTTGTTGAATGTATTTGTACTTGCTAGTCAATAAAGAGTGAAAGGTTTCTCCCTTTGACACCAGGTCGGTTTTTGTTGATTTGTTACGCGTAGGTGCGTTCACTGCAATACTCCCTCCCACCCCCCTAGAGGGATGTTTGGTGGACGACCTGGAGGACAGATTTGCGACCGCATTATGACACCACCCTTATCCCCCCCCCCCCCCCCCCCCCCCCCCCCCCAGGTCACAAACCTATTCTATATTGCGCGTACGAGGATTCAAACCCAGGACCTACCGCTCCAGATTCTAACTCTGTAAGCACTAAGCCAATTCACATGGTGTTCATATGATGTCCAAATGACAGTATAAGGGTTCCTATGGGTAACGCGCATGAAGTAAGGGGTTGTAAGATTAGAGGGTAGTTTTTAAAAGTATGAATGATAACAAAGTTAGTTTAATCATAAACATTGACGCAGATGGAATTTCAAGTGTTGTAAATTTGAGCTTGAATAACCTCTCAACCATTGCTTTGATTGACCAGCCGTAAGAAGGAAAGTTGACTACACACAGTGAAACTCCTTTTATGATGTTCAGTGACACAAGCATACTTTGTTTGGTCATTGTGCATGGTAGCCACATCGTGCCACCACTTATCGAAGGTCTTTGTACTTGCTAGTCGATACCGAGTATTCACAAACCATTGCTTCTCCCTCTGCCCATTTTGGACTTGTATTATGAGTTGTGAACGTTGACCACACACACTAAACTTCTTTGCTCATGAGAAGTGAGGTATGCCTACTTAAGTAGGTCATTGTGCACGGCAGCCACACCGTGCCAATACATACGACAAGTTGTTGTACTTGGTAGAAGATACATAGTATTTTGAAACCATGTTTTCCCCCTCTGACCATTTGTGACTCATGTTATGGGTTGTAAACGTTGACTACCCATATTGAAATTCTTTGGTCATGGTTAGTGACATATGCATAGTTTTGTTTGTCACTGTACGTGGTTACTACACCGTGTCACTACGTGTTGAAGGTCTTTGTGCTTTCTAGTTGATAGCTAGTATTCCCAAACCATTGTTACCCTCCTCTGACTATCAGTGACTCTTGTCATGAGTTGCCAACGCTGACCACATGAAGTGAGATTTGTTGGTCATGGTCAGTGACATATGCATACTTTGCTTGGTCACTGTGCATGGTAGCCACACTGTGCCACTACATATTGAAGGTATTTGTACATGCTAGTCAATATCTAGTATTCACAAACCTTTACCTTCCACCGTGACCATTTGTGACTCGTGTTGTGAGTTGTCGAAGTTTACCACACTTGGTGAAATTATTTGGTCATGGTCAGTGACATATGCCTACTTTGGTTGGTCATCGTGCATGGTATCCACACCGTGCCACAACGTATTGAAGGTCCTTGTACTTGCTAGTTGATACCTGGTGTTCCCAAACCATTGTCTCCCCCTGTGACCATTTGTGACTCCTATTATGAGTTGTCAACGTCGACCACACATAGCGGATTTCTTTGGTCAAAGGCAGTACATATGCCCACTTTGGTCAGTCATTGTGCATGGTAGCCACACCGTGATTATACTGATTGAAGGTCACTGTACTTGCTAGTTGAAAACTGATTATCACAGACCATTGTTTTCCCCTCTGACCGTTTGTGACTCGTGTTATGGTTGATGAATGTTGACCACCCATATTGAAATTCTTTCATCATGGCCAGTGACATATGCATAGTTTGGTTGTTTGGTGTGCATGGTAGCCACACAGTGCCTCTACGTATTGAAGATCTTTATCCTTTCTAGTCGATACACAGGGTTCCCTTACCATTGTCTCTCCCTCTGACCATTTGTGACTCGTGTTATGAGTTGTCAATGTTGACCATACATAGTGGACTTCTTCGGTTATAGTCAGTGACGTGCATGGTATCCACACCGTGACACAACTTACTGAAGGTCATTGTGCTTGCTAGTTGAAACCTGGTGTTCCCAAACAATTGTTTCCCCCTCATACTATTTGTGACTCGTGTTATGAGTTGCCAACGTTGACCATACACAGCGGATTTCTTTGGTCAAAGGCAGTACATATGCCTACTTTGGTTTGTCATTGTGCATGGTAGCCACACCGTGCTACTACTGATTGAAGGTCGTTGTACTTGCTAGTTGGGAACTGATATTCCCGGACCATTGTTTTTCCCTCTGACGGTTTGTGACTCGTGTTATGGTTGGTGAACGTTGACCACCCATAATGAAATGTTTTGGTCATGGTCAGTGACATATGCCTAGTTTGGTTGTTTAGTGTGCTTAGTAGCCACACGGTGCCACTACGTACTGAAGTTATTTGTCCTTCCTAGTCCATACATAGGGTTCCCAAACCATTCTCTCTCCCGCTGACAATTCGTGACTCGTGTTATGAAATGTCAATGTTGACAACACATAGTGGACTTCTTCCGTCATAGTCAGTGACGTGTTCATCCTTTGGTTGATCACTGTGCACGCTAGCCACACCGTGCCACTACTTGTTGAATTTCTTCATACTTGCTAGTTGAAAACTAGTGTTCCCAACTCATTGTTTCCCCTTCTGACCATTTGTGACTCGTGTGATGAGTTTTCAACGTTGACCACCCATATTGAAATTCTTTGGTCATGGTTAGTGACATATGCCTAGTTTGGTTTGTCAATGTACGTGGTTACCACGCCGTATCACTATGTAGAAAAGGTTTTTGTGCTTTCTAGTTACATGTTGGTGTTCCCAAACCATTGCTACCCCACTATGACTATCAGTGACTTGTGTTGTGAGTTGTCAACGTTGACCACATGAAGTGCAATTCGTTGGTAATGGTCAATGACATATGCATACTCTGGTTCGTCACTGTGCATGGTAGCCACGCTGTGCCACTAGATATTGAAAGGCAGTTGTACTTGCTAGTTGATAAATAATACTCACAAACCTTTATCTTCCACCCTGACCACTTGTGACTCGTGTTCTGAGTTGTCAAAGTTTACCACACTTAGTGACATTATTTGGTCATGGTCAGTGACATATGCCTACTTTGGTTGGTCATCGTGCATGGTATCCACACCATACCACAACTTTTTGAAGGTCTTTGTACTTGCTAGTTGATACCTGGTGTTCCCAAACCATTGTCTTCCCCTTTGGCCATTTGTGACTCCTATTATGAGTTGTCAACGTTGACCACACACAGCAAATTTCTTTGGTCAAAGGCAGTGCATATGCCTACTTTGGTTGGTCATTATGCATGGTATCCACACCGTGCTTATACTGATTGAAGGTCGCTGTACTTGCTAGTTGATAACAGATATTCACAGACCATTGTTTCCCCCTCTTACCGTTTGTGACATGTGCTATGGTTGGTGAATGTTGACCACCCATATTGAAATCATCTAGTCATGGTCGGTGACATATGCCTAGTTTGGTTGTTTGGTGTGCGTAGTAGCCACAACGTGCCACTACGTATAGAAGTTCTTTGTCCTTTCTGGTCAATACATAAGGTTCCCAAACCGTTGTCTCCTCCTCTGACAATTTGTGACTCGTGTTATGTGTTGTCAATGTTGATCATACATAGTGGACTTCTTTGGTCATAGTCAGTGATGTGTGAATCCTTTGGTTGGTCACTCTGCACGCTAGCCACACCGTGACACTTCTTGTTGAAAATATTTCTTCTTGCTACTTGATAACTAGTGTTCCCAACCTATGGTTTCCCCCACTGACCATTTGTGACCCGTGTTATGAGTTTTCAACGTTAACCACACACAGTGAAATCCTCTTTGTCATGGTTTGTGACATATTCCTACTTTGGTTTTTCACTGTACATGCACATGGTTAACACGCCGTGTCATTACGTATCGAAGGTCTTTGTGCTTTCTTGTCGACAGCTAGTGTTCACAAACCATTGTTAGCCCCCGCTGACTATCTCTGATTCGTGTTGTGAGTTGTTAACATTGACCACATGAAGTGAAGTTATTTGGTCATGGTCAGTGACACATGCATACATTGGTTGGTCACCGTGCATTGTAGCCACACTCTGCCACTGCATATTAAACGTATTTGTACTTGCTAGTCGATAACTAGTATTTAGAAACCATTATCTTTGACTCTGACCATTTGTGACTCGTATTATGATTTGTCAAAGTTTACCACACATGGTGACATTCATTGGTCATGGTCAGTGACATATGGTTGGTCATCGTGCATGGTATCCACACCGTGCCACAACGTACTGAAGGTCATTGTGCTTGCTAGTTGATACCTGGTGTTCCCAAACAATTGTATCCCCCTCTGACTATTTGTGACTCGTATTATGAGTTGCCAACGTTGACTATACACAGCGGACTTCTTTGGTCAGAGGCAGTACATATGCGTACTTTGGTCGGTCATTGTGCATGGTAGCCACACCGTTTTACTACAGACTAAAGGTCGTTGTACTTGCTAGCTGAGAACTGATATTCCGGACCATTGTTTCCCCCTCTGACCGTTTGTGACTTGTGTTATGGTTGGTGAACGTTGACCACCCATATTGAAATTCTTTGGTCATGGCCAGTGACATATGCCTAGTTTGGTTGTTTGGTGTGCATAGTAGCCACACCATGCCACTACGTATTGAAGTTATTTTTCCTTTCTAGTCCATGCATAGGGTTCCCAAACCATTGTCTCTCCCTCTGACCATTCGTGACTCGTGCTATGAGTTGTCAATGTTGACCACACATAGTGGACATCTTCCGTCATAGTCAGTGACTTATTCATCCTTTGGTTGGTCACTGTGCACGCTAGCCACACCGTGCCACTACTTGTTGAAGTTCTTCTTATTGCTAGTTGATAATTAGTGTTTCCAACCCAATGTTTCCCCCGCTGACCATTTGTGACTCGTGTGATGAGTTTGAAACGTTGACCACACACCGTGAAATTTGTTGGTCATGGTTAGTGACATATGCCTAGTTTGGTTTGTCACTGTACGTGGTTACCAAGCCGTGTCACTACGTAACAAACGTTTTTGTGTTTTCCGGTTAATAGTTGGTGTTCCCAAACCATTGTTACCCCACTCTGACTATCAGCAACTCGTGTTGTGAGTTGTCAACGCTGACCACATTAAGTGAAATTCACTGGTCATGGTCAGTGACATATGCATACTTTGGTTGGTCACTGTGCATGGTAGCCACGCTGTGCCACTACATATTGAAGGTATTTGTACTTGCTAGTCGATAAATAGTATTCACAAACCATTATCTTCCATCCTGACCATTTGTGACTCGTGTTATGAGTTGTCAACATTTACCACACTTAGTGACATTATTTGGTCATGGTCAGTGACACATGCCTACATTGGTTGGTCATCGTGCATGTTATGCACACCGTGTCACAACGTATTGAAGGTCCTTGTGCTTGCTAGTTGATACCTGGTGTTCCCAAACCATTGTCTCCCCCTCTGACCATTTGTGACTCCTATTATGAGTTGTCGATGTTGACCACACACAGCGGATTTCTTTGTTCAAAGGCAGTATATATGCCTGCTTTGGTCGGTCATTGTGCATGGTAGCCACACTGTGCATTTACTGATCAAAGGTCACTGTACTTGCTAGTTGGTATCTAGTATTCCCAAACCATTGTTTCCCCCTCTGACTATTTGTGACCCATATTATGGGTTGGCAACGTTGACCACACATAGTAAAATTATTTGGTCGTTGTAAGTGGCCCATGCCTAATCTGGTTGGTCATTGTGCATGGTAGCCACACCGTTCCACTACTTGTTGAAAGTATTTGTACTTGCTAGTCACTAAAAAGCAAAAGGTTTCTCCCTTTGACACCAGGTTGGTTTTTGTTGATTTGTTACGCGTAGGTGCCTTCAGTGGAATACTCCCTCCCACCCCCGTAGAGGGATGTTCCGTGGACGACCTGGAGGACAGATTTACGACCGTGACACCCCCCCCCCCCCCCCCCCCCCCCCCCCCC